>CM067360.1:34845182-34889169 GCA_034401795.1 Chaetoderma sp. LZ-2023a | reverse complement strand
GCATGACACGTGTGTTTACGTCTTGTAGATGAACTTTTATACACACATGAGGAGAGGTAACCAGATGACAGGAATAGTGGCCCATTTCTAGCCATGCCACGCCCATTTCTTGGTAAGCTCCGCCCACTTTGTATGTCTGTTGAATCGATTTATATATTTTGAATCAAGAATGTCCAGAATCCCAATTCCAAGGTAACTATACAGGTAAGCTGTTGAATATTCTCGAATTAATTCGACTGGGAGATGTAATGACCATGGCAGAAATAGCACCCAGTCAAATTAGTTTGAAAATAATAAGCAGACAGAAAGCCTATTAAATTGTAAACTCAACGCTGACATACAATTCATATACTACTGGCAGACCTTTCAACATTGATGATGAATCTAGATACGTCATCATGATTGTAACTTCGTAACATCAACTAATATGTGATGTAATTGACCTTTCCCGTTCTAGCTATGCCCCACTCATCCATAATTAATCGTCACCCACACCTCGCTCGTATTGTGATCGATTGCTCATCAAAGGCTCTGACTATCAATTTCCAGACAACTATACAGGTAAGCTGTTGAATATTTTGAAACTAATTTGACTAGGTGCTAGGCAGCAACAGCGCCAGTCAAATTCGGTTCGAAATATTCAACATGTTTTTTAAATAGTAAAGACATACAATTCTTACAGAAACGTTTAGTCTGTCTTTAATTATGCGTTCGCGACGTACTTTTTTACGTCATCCTGTACACGTCACGTAGTTGATTATGACGTCATATGACGGATGGGTAAACGGGAAAGGTCCATTGATTATGATATTATATACGTGAGTGACTGATCGGATCTCTCCATTCGTATATTTTCGATGATTAGAACATAACTAAGCAACCCCGATAGGGGTGGGGGAGAATAAATGTTGTATTTCGTCTTAGAATATGTTTTGAGAAGCACTCACAAGAGTATGAAATCTGGAGAGGTGGAGGATGTTTGCGCATTCCTGACCTTAGCTTAGCCACAAACAACTTTCACTCAAATAGTTTTCAAAATATTCAACATCTCCAGAGTAAAACTCCATGAAAAAACATTTTGAAACTAATTTGACTTGGTGCAGTTGCTGCCATATGCAGCAACAGCACCCAGTCAAATTAGATTCAAAATATTCAACAGCTTACACGCGTAGTCTTTTTCTGAAAATTTAGTCAGCGAGCTCAGGGATCGATCGATCCCAACACGGACGAAGTGTGGGTGTAGCTTAGCTAGAGATGGGCGGGATAGCTAAAACTGGATTCCTACATTATAATACACACAAGTCTAACAATGTAAACCTAATTTTAAATAGTTTAGCATTTTATTTTTTAAAACTTTAAGAACGTAGCATTTAAAAAAAACCCAAGAACCTTTTAGAGATTGCAAACCCTCGCCCGTCGTTTTTCCCCACATTTTTTGTTACATTGCAAAGATTTTATTCGGATTTTCCAGAATCATTCGGATTTGCCAAGTTTGTGGAATCCTACTGTACCATCAAGCTCTATATGGTGTGAAAATCTGAGCCAAATCGGACCAGAAGTTTCCGAGATATCCGTAAATCAACAATTTGATCCGAGCCGTATTATGTTATCTGCATCACGGCCTAATTCTGGAAATCCTCTTCTTTCCTTTGTTGCGTTACAATTTGAGCCAAATCGGATCACATCAAGACAGATAGACATCAAGACAGACAGCCAGACAGACAGACAGACAGCCAGTAAGGTAGACAGGCAGACGGACGGACATACCTGAATGCAATACCCTATTCCCCTTGCAAGGCGAAGGTAAGATTCTATCTAGTATGAATGGATAACATACAAATTAAATAATAAACCAGCAAATAATTTTGTTAATGGCCATGATTAGAGGTTACTATATCTACTAAGACAATAATTATACAGAATTTTCATGCCAAGAGCATAATTCTTAAATTCATAGCACCGGAAGAGAGGTGGGGCGGGGGCGTGCACGCTACCCACAACTAAGACGATGGGGATGCCTATACTCAGTCTAGTGATGCCCCCCCCCCCACCCACCCACCCCAACCCCCTAAATAATTTAGTGTCTTGTTTATGTTAGGCCTAGTTCTCACTAGAGACTTAATCAGGAATAACGCCATACTGAAGCATGGCGTTATTCCTGATTAACTCTCTAGTGAGAACACGGATTTAGTTATATATTGTATATTGTATCCCTGTTACCGGATGTTACTGGACCGGCACTAGGTCAATACCGGACCAAGGCAGCCTGGTATTGGCTCAGTAATGGACATTTCCAATTTATCCATCCATCATATGACGTCACAATCAACTACGTGATCTGTAAGACAACGCCATAATCAATAACGTCATGAATGACGTAGATAAGTACGTCACAACAACAGAATTGGTGACGGACTAGGTGTTGTACGAATTGTACGTCTTTACTATTCAACAAACACGCGGTTGCATATTTTGAAACTAATTTGACTGGGCGCTGTTAGGCAGCAACAGCACCCAGTCAAATTAGTTTCAAAATATTCAACAGCTTACCTGTATATTTTTCTGGAAATTGATAGTCAGGGAGTCCAGGGAGCGATCAATCCCAACACGGGCGAAGTGTGGGTAGAGCTTAGCTAGATATGGGTGGGGCATAGCTAAAACTGGAAAGATCCATTGACCAGTAACCCGCGTTAACAGGGATATCTATCAATGCCGTAATAAGATTAATGGAAATATATATAATATATATATATATATATATAGATATAATCATTTAAATTTAATTCGACATATTACTTAGTTTTCTTGGTTTAATCTTTCAACTTTTCTAAGGCAATGATCCCGAAACAATACACAATGGAGGGGACCATTTCTAACTACATCTGCCCATTTTCAGCTAAGCTCTGTCCACTTTGTATGAGCGTTTGAATCGATTTTCACGCTTTGAATCCAGAATTCCTAAAATCTCAATTTCCAGCTATGTATACACGCACGCCTTATGTCACTTGTGAGATATTGTGGATGTTTGTCCGTGGGGTCCCAATTTTGGGGTCAACAACTAAAACAGAACAGTTCCAGCTTTTATGACCACTTCAGCTTTCATACACCAAATATTTCTTCTTAGATGTTTCACCAATGGACATTTCCAGTTTATCCATCAATCATATGACGTCATAATCAACTATACGGCGTGTAGAATGACATCATACTCAATGCCGTGATGACTAACGTTCGTCACGAGCGCTTAATTGATGACGGACTAAGTGTTGTTGTACGAACTGTACGTCTTTACTATTTAATAAACATGCTGTTGAATAATTTGAATCTAATTTGATTGGGCGCTGTTGGTCCCATAGGCAGCAAACAGTACCCAGTCAAATTTCTTTCGAAATATTCACCAGCTTACCTGTAGAATTTTCTGAAAATTGATAGTCAGGGAGTTCAGAAATCGATCGATCCCATCAAGGGCGAAGTGTGAGAGGAGCTTAGCTTGAGATGGTCGATGTATGGCTAAAACTTGATTCCTGCATTCATGGTGACAAACACATTTTCCGTCATACATAACATTACAACAGCAGCTTACATCGCCGGTACTAGACCAATGGAGGGATCCAATCTGCCACTCAAGTATGATGTCTGGTAGGTTAGGGTTCAAAGTGTTAGCATCAATGGGTGAATCAAGCTTTAGCCATGCCCCGATCGATCCAGAAAACTATATAGTCAAGCTGTTGCATATTTTGAAACTAATTTGACTGGGCGTGGTTGATGCCTAATGGCAGCAACATCACCCAGTCAAACAGGTTTCAAAAATATTCAACAGAATGTCTATTAAATATAGTAGACACAATTCGTACAACAACGCTTAGGCCGTTATGAATTAAGCGTTCGTGATGAATTTATCTACGTCATTCATTACGTAATTAATTATGATGTCATCCTACACGTCACGTGATATACAGTACAACTAAAAAATAACTTGACATAATTATTTCCAAAGCAATAAAACGTACCATTGAATATTTTGAACATAAATATATTGGAAGCCATTGATGCCGCAATGGCTTCCAATCCAATTATGTTCAAAATAGTCAACATAATATTTCCTATTAACATGTCGCTGTTTTTGTTTTGTAAACAACTTAGATTATTTATGAGCTGTAACATAGCGTAGAGAGCAATGCAGTAACACCACAATAAATACTGAACAGTAACCGTTTGAACAAGAGCTTTAGTGAAACTTAACATGCGCCAGCAAAACATAGATGTCTGAAGACATGTCCGTGTGAATAGCCAAGATAGCCATTGAAAAAATTGATCCATCAAATTTCTGCATGCACGCTTGAACGTCTACCTCTATAGGGTTATCAGATACAAGTTTGTTTGAAATTGGGCGAGCAGTTAATGAGGCGTACTCCTTCAATGCAAAGGTTGACTTTTTCGGAAAATCCAAGATAGTCGCTGGAAATATTGACCAATTAGATTTCTGTGTACGAGTCAAGAAGCCTAGAACGACAAGGGCCTTTGATTTTTGGTTCAATTGAGGCCAGCGCTTAATGAGAAATGGTCTTTCAACCATATGTGAAAAATCAAAGATGGTTGCTGGAAAGTGACCAATAAAATGTTTGCTTACAAGTTTAGAAGCGCATTGCCCTTTTATGCTTACTGCCAGGTTTCATTAAAATGTTAAGCAGTTAATGAGTAGTTTTTAAATGCGAAGTTGAATAGATGGATGCACAGACAGCGAACTGCCCATAAGCCCAGTTGGCCTATCAATTCATGTTAAAACAATGTTTGTGTACTTTTACTGACCAGTGTCCAGCTCATCGGCCATCCATGGTGGCATGATATTTGGTACAACTGGAGGCTTTATTAGATGCTGAGTCACAGAAAATGGCTCATCTTTGTACTTAGGCTGACTCGTACCATTCACTGATTTTGATCCAGGCCTTGGTAGAATTAGGTTAGCCTCAACTTGGGATATTGCTTTTTCTGGATCATCATTATAACATTTTATTTTACCTGATTTCTTATCAGCAAATGTTTTTGATTTCGGTGGAATAAACCCGGAACTTACGATTCTTGGTGAGGAAGCCGGTTTAGATCTTGCTGATTGTGATTTTGAGCTACGTTTCTTTTGATTTTCAGCTATTAGGATAGCTGTATGCGCTCCTACATTGTAGCTTTGTGGCATTTGATTTTTCCAAGTGTGTCCAACATTAAATTCTCTCTTAGCTATATTTGACAGGTTAGTATTTATTTGGCCATGATTGTAAGGGGTGGGCCTAACAAACCTTTCTAAGTGTTCTAAAGGAGAAGCATTCATATCATACTCTTCTTTTTCTTTAAAAGAAAGATTTAGAGCTTCAGTTTGTATTGGTTTGAATGTGGACATGCTTTCAGCAGGTGGAGAATGGCTGACGCTCAGCGGTGAACTGTAGTGTTCCGTGGTATCCACTCGTTCACCACCATAGTACATAATTTGTTGTGATTGTCCATTAGCAAACACAATATGTTGCTTGTAAGGAAAGGTAGTAATTGGTCTTTGTTTATATGTAGTCATGCACGTCACAGCATCAGGGCATGGCGTGACTGACACTGGTGCTAAGCGAGTCCTTTGCTGTTGTAACGGCATGCTAGGACTAATACTCGGAACTATTCCGGGAGTGGGAGATTTAGCAACTATCTGATCAACGCAGGGGAATGTTGGTAAGGCCTGCTGAATAGGTGTGGTAATCTGGAAATGTGGTGAAAATACAGCATCAGCTATGACTGCTTGATTTGTGTGCTGGGGTTGTGGTTGAGCAGGTGGCATTTGCGTGGCAGAGGAAGGCCACTGTCGTATATTCATATTTGATAGGTTAGCGTCATGTGTCTGGAGTAGATACCGAGGAGGTCCAAGCAGATCACTGGACATTACTGGCGCTTGCACCAGCAGCATAGCTAAGTTAGCTTTACTCAATGGTGACGATTCTGAAGCTTTCGATGCATTTGAATTTGGATTATATTGGATAGGCATGCTTCGTGGAAGTTCCTCAAATATACACGATCTCTGGGAATGCTGCAAGACAGTTGTTGGTGCCTGGATTTGCAGTGAAACTGCGGCTGGTGATGTCATGGCCAGTGTGGTCCAGATATGTGCGTTTAATGGCTGTGCATGGAATGATGAAATGCATGCATGTGACGGTACATGGGAGGATATGGACACTCCACTACTCGTTGGTAGAGAAGCAGGGCCAAGAGAGAATGTCGTAGGTGTAGAATTTGGTTGATGTTCTAAATTTATAGGATGGCTTCTGGAAACAGAATTCATTGGAAACTTAAATGTGTGGTACAAGCTAGAGCCATCCGGAGCAGTTGTGACAGATATTGTATTCGGCTGAATGGCCGGCTTCTTAGGCAGAGGATGTGTAAAGCCGATGACATTTGACTTTGGCAATGTCATTATGACAGATTCCTGCCTATTAGAATGTGAAGAAAATAAATCTGATTGGTTCTGAGACTTGCTAAGTGAGCTGGATATGAGCATGCCGTCTAATTCTGGACTATGATGGCATTTGGTTTCATCATGATTGCATAGCGTCTGTTGCTGTGGCATTGAGACAGTAGTGCTTACAATACTAATGGTAGTACTTGGACTAGACACATGCTGTGTCCTAGAGATAGAGGCCTGTGCCGTAGCAACTAAACATTGTTTCCCATTGATAGATATCGACGTACCACTGACAAGGGGCTGGATTTCAGCCACAGAGGACTGCGTTTGTTTGACAGAAGAATGCATAATGCAAGGAAAATCATGAACCATGATAGCAGATGAGACACTGGTACAAGGTACATATGCACTAGTGGTAGAAGGCAGAGCCCCCATGACATCCAGCACATTTTCAGTCGCAGAAGGCCGACAGATACCGGCTACAACCTCGGGTTCAATGGCAGAAATATCCACTTTGGTAGCTGAAGCATGGCTCTCAGTGAGCGAAGGCATACCTAACTCACAACTTTGTGTAGCCATACTCAGCTGATCATTAGTCGCTGGTTCTGCGATATTTAATGACAATGATTTTTGAGGATGCTTATCTTTCTTGCGTTTCTTCTTTTTGGGAGGTACATCAGGTTTGTTGATACTGAAAACATAAAGATATAAAATAAAAGACATGGCTATTACTTAAGTAGTTAAATATTGACACTGCATTCTAAAAAGCTAATTAGAGGATTGTGCTTCAGAAACAGACAATTCAGATACGCATTCAATGTGGTGGCCCCTACGTGGCCAGGGCCACTGCAGAAGGGCCAATAAATTTCAGTAACATTTAATCATTTTTAAATCAGCAAAAACATATTGTGTTTGAATATTTCCACTCAAATTAGCTTCAAAATATTCAACAGCTTATCTGTATGATTACTGTGGAAACAGATGTCATGATCCAGCATTTTAGTTAAGGCTCAAATGCTAAATAACAATTATTTTGAAAACGCAAAATAAGCACTCATTTTGCCAGTATAGTCAGGGAGCTAAACTCTGTAGCTTGCAAAAATAGGGTCGAACCTTACAGCCTCTGATATAAAATATTTGATATGATGCAATCATAGAGGACATATCCAAGTATAAGAAAACCAATGTTGGATGTCATAATACTTTTGCACTAGTAAATCATTGGGATTTTATCTAGATGGTATATACACAGCGAGACCGACTAGATTGAGGGGTATGGGTAACAGAAATGGAGATATATACGTTATATGAAAATCAGTTAACTAATCAGGTCATCAGAGGTCAAACGGTCAAAAATTGTTAATAAAAGAATATTTTGATGTTAACATCTTCAAAAACGAGTCAGTCTGACAAATCTAATAGGCCGATGTTCATGTATTGCATGAAATCTTGTTAATATGACAACTGACAGAATGTCCATTTTCTAAATAACGGGAAAATACAATTATGGAGTACTAACAAATGAAACGAGCATAACATGACATCTACGTAACCGAGCATAATGAAAAACTACTCAAACGGTTCCTTATCTATTATTTCATACATGTTATATGCAAATCAGTCGAATAATTATGTCACCAGAGGTCAAACGGTTACAAATTTTACCCAAGATTCTTAAAGTCGGACAAATTTGGTTTGTTATGACAGCCAATGTGATAATAGAACCTATTTTGATATCAAGCTCTTGTAGACTTCATGTGACAAATCCAAAGGGCCAATGTGAATGTTATTACTATGACAACTGGCAGAACATCCGTTTCGGAAAATAGCTGAAAAAATACAATTATGGTGTACTGAAAAATGAAATGAGCAGAGAATCACTTATACATGACCTAGAGTAATGAAGGAAATATCCTTTGTGGGCCAATTGCATACATGTTACACACAAATCATTGACTAATTAGATCACCAGTGGTCAACCAATTTTGGCAAGTTCTTAAAATCGGACAATTGTTCATTGTTGTGATGGACAAATGTTAAGAAAGCAATATATTGGTGTTTCTAGCTAAAGAAGTGAATGACAACTAGAAGCTGACAAATCTTAAAGGACAATGTTATTTTATTTGTTAGGACCGTGCTAGTACTATGCCAACTATCAGAATGTACATTTCGCAATGGAAAAACGAAATGAACATAACCATGTGTCTAAATCAATCAGTGTGAAAATCACAACTCGTATCGTTTGTATTTGTGACCCCTAAATACCAGACAATATATCTGCTAATTGCATTTGAACATAGCATCTCTTAATTACTCATTGTCACTATCAGAGCCTGATTTATCATTCATTCCAGCTATCATCGTCAGTTGAACTGTTGTCAGTATATGGGGCAATAGCTCGCTTTCACACCACGTGGGCTGCAATCTCCCTTACAGGCCAGTCATTATCTTAAGTTGGTGGTATATAGCCGCTATATCAAGTACATGGTGTTTTTGTTTATCTATCTCAAGGATATACATCAACAGTTCATGATAAATTCCTGAAAGGTAGGTTACAAAGTGTTCTGTTAATGGCGAAGTTAGATTACGAGTATGCAAGTCACCATGGACACTCAATCAAGCAGGAACAAAAGGAGCAGAAGTTAGTTAAGAAAATCAAGTCTCCACACAGAGAAAATGATAAATCCATTCTGCTGCAACAACTACATGTTGATCTAATGAATATAGTTATATGGGAGAAGGCTGCCATTATACTTTATAGAAGTAACATGTAGGGAGGCAATGAAAATTACAGAGGATAAAGGTTCCAGCAACATAGAATCACCAAAGCTGATTATCTTTGCATTCAAGAAGAAGGGTTACGCATCTAAGCAAAACCATATCAAAACGAAAGTGCAGTTACATGGGCACTTTGCCTTTTTCAAAGCACTGATGACAATATCAGAAAGCTTGCATTTTCACATCAATTGAAAAATTATCCAACACTATTGTTTTAAATTGACTCACTACCTCAACAAGGATATACGATGCGCAAGTGTAGCAAGCCAGATTTTCTGATAGACAGCCCTGATAGCAGAAGTTGGGCTTACATGTATACACCCACAATCTTTACCAGACTGTTACCTGTCAGCAGTTTATCTTATAGATGTAATGGCGTGTATCAACAGATTACAGCATGTAGATGTGAAGAAATTGGGTGATCTTGGTAAAACGCTGTATTCGGAAGATTCTCTAGTTGAAAACCAGCAATTGTGAATGTGTCAAAATTGTAGTTGATCGGTATGATTCCATTGACAATAGTACTCTTAAAGGTGATGAGAGCGAGAGAGAGGAGATATCAGACTGACATATTAAGGGTTTTTTCTGTATCACACAATCTAAACATTCTGGACTGGAAGCTGTTCTTGACACCTCACCCCCTCCCGAGACAAAGCCAATTTGCAAGTGTTTATTGTCAATTCGGTGTCTGAAAATGTGGATTCTCTTCCAGATGACATGACTATGATTCAAGGCAGAATGACCAAAGACGAAGGGTACACTGTCACTGTTTCGAGCATGTTATGTACTGTTATAGATCCACTGTACGTGAAGAAGCAGACACAAGGCGGATGGCTCACCTGACATATTGCGTGAATAAACTTTGCAGCACGGATCGGCCAGACGGGTACGGACCGTCCCAGCTAGGCTGGGTATGGGATGACCGTTCCGGGTACGTTCCAAGCACATCTCCACCCCCTAGGTAGGATAGTACACGTGTATAAAGCCCTATGAGAGTTTTCGTTAAAATAGCTAAATCAGAACACGTAGCGCGCATGCACGCGCATCAGAGCTTCCCTGACAACAGGTGTCAGTATTGGAAGAGTGTATGCTTATAGTATACCAAGTTGGTATTGGTGATTTCTTTAACTCACTCCATTCTTGTCGTTCTTGGTACCGACCAGGACCAAAATGAAACGAGGATTTCAAAACTCTTTACCTGTTTAAAATCGAACCAGAAATGGCCAAGTTATCGTCAAATGGCTCACTTAAATTATTTTTCAAAATATTGCTTTGACATCGTAATCGCGTGCATGTATTAAGTGAATGGGGAATGCGCTGATCACGTGATCGCCACGTCACCATTTCTAGCTGCGTGCTGATTGGCTACTGCTCGCCCGCTGATTGGCTGGGGCGTTCTGCCTCTGACACCACGAGTAGAATAAAAGGAGCCAGAAAACAAGAATCGGGAGCACTCAGTGAGGAACAGCCGACACGACAGCAAGGTTGCTGGACCAGCGCAGTGCTAGACGTGGGCTAACTGCTAACTGACTGTGGTACCTACACTGCAGCAGTGCCATTCGGAATTCAGATCTCCTGCGCCGGTGAGCAAACTTGGATCTGCAATCACCAATTTTGGACGCTCTCGGACGGCAATCCGAGGGCAAATTAATTAAATCGAAGAACCCCCTTTCGGGAACACTCATAGAGGAGCTTTCTTGTAGATGGGCCTTGTGGGCCCGATGTGAATTCTACAGGATGTAGAGCCGAGGTGATTCTTGGCGGATAACTTGCCGGATCTTCCGGACCACGCTGAAAAGTGGTATCAAACTTCTGCACAGCATGTCGTGTGTTATAATTAACTTTTAGACCACAGTCTGGTGGGACTCTGCCCGGTGCGTTGCAAGAGCTATACGACATGTCCCGCATGGTGTACCCAGTTATGTACATGCATATTAATTGCCATTGTAGCCCTCTATGTTACGGGCAACTTTCAAACTACCGTCGCCGGACGGACACTTTCTGATTTACTGTGTAAATTTATGTATCAGTTATTCTGACTATCTAATGGACATCTTTCTATAATTGTTCTCCTTCACCATCTTGAGGGTGAGCCGCATCAACAGTCTGCTTGCGGAAATCTTCCCTGCAACTGCAGAATCGTGCCACCTCATGCTACTCAATTGTAGCGTATCAATTCCCATAATTTATGAATTTTTACTCTACCGATGACCAATAGGTACTCAAGTAACTATACTATTGTACTATTCATTATTTCCGTAATAGGTACTGATGACTAATAGGTGCCTTCCTGTTCTTAGACCACATTTTAATATTTTCTGTTTCATGTTGTATATATTATCTTTATTTCCGTGTGCTCTTATCTAACGAGCACCATCAGGTCCTATGACCTGATATAGTGTTAGCACTGTACTAGTTAGTTATGTATATGGCAAGTAGCCATCCTAGTTATTTTGTTTTGTTTATATAAAAACTCTAGGACGCAGTATGCTAGGCTATACTATAAAGCAACATTATATGCGCATCACAATATATCCCTCAGCATCAATTTTACACCGAGGTCACTGTTCATGCTCGTATTGCTCGAACCTGACTTGTGACCGACTAAACCTGGCTATTTTAGCTCGATAGGATAGCTTTAAAGTAGTTAGTGACAATCTCGCCATAAGAGACACAATGGGTATGCCTCTTTTCCGGCTGTCACAGTTATGTAACACCGCGCACTGGCTAGAATGTATAAACTAGCCAATTACCTTAGGGCCTCTTAATAAGATTAAGTGATTGTCTCTTTCTGTGCTCCTCCAGCCACAAGGCGTAATAAGGGTCTGGACTCCCAATCGACACGTCGGCAGGATCCGACTCTGGGAAACTATTGGGGTTTCCGAGCGGTGATAACTAAAGTGCTGATTTCACATACCCTCCCCCTGTATCTTCGGATACTAGTTAGTTAGATATCCCCGCACTGCGAAAACAAATTATATTATGTAACACCAGCCTGTAGTGCATCTCTGGGCATACTGGAACTTAACCCCAATGACAGGTAAAATATTAATTCCGTAACACACGGGTGATGGACGAGACGCTGAACTCCATCCAACTCTGTATGGTGACTGGGTGCGGTCTTAGAACCCACCACGCCCTCACGGGAAGGTTACTAGGGATGAATATCTGCCTCTTACTCTCCGCCATAAATACTATTGCACTTTCTAAATTGCTTATGAGGACTGTAAATTGTCCTAGTGATGTTATATGTGGTTATGGTGCAATGGTGATCGGATCGTTATATGATTTGGGAGCTGTTGCTCCATAACATGTATGCACACTGTCTCTCTGAGGAAGGTGCTATGTGGGGCGACCTTTGGGAAGATGCGCATCTTCGCCAGTTAGACGTATGTGTCAAAAGATAGGTAGGAATCCCTGCCACTTGCGGCCAAAGCTTGGAAATGTATCCAATAGTCAAATGGTAGGTTAGAATTTAGCAGATGGCCCGCATAAATAAAGCAGCAACTACCAATGCAGTATCTTTGGACCTACATAAGACGGTGACCTGTGAATTCTTCGGAAATCATCCATCCCGCGTTCATGTAAACCAGAGTGCATCACATTAATTATACTTTCACTAGGATTGACCCACTGCACATAAACTTTTGTTTGAACAAAAGAGTGGCCTTTTTTGCCAGCTCTTTTCCTCCGCTTCAGTGTTGAAGGCATTTTCCTGTTACTGAGGCCCATGCGAGGCACTTTCCTCTCGCAACAATAATATTTTGTATGTGTTAGGGGTATAATTGGTTTATATTAAACTATTCACGTAGCCTCGTTGCGATGCTCCCTTGCGGGGATACCTCTGCTGATCTACGAATCTGTGAGGTACCTTCGGCGAGCCCATGTAGAAAGAACACCAGTTTGGTTCTATGTACTGGTATTCTGCTCACTTACTAGCAAACGAGTACCATTGTTTGTATAGTTGTTATTCTTTTAATTATTATCATCCTGTCCAGACTTTTAAACTAGTTAATGGACCGACACACCAGTGACACGAACAGTTGGGATGAGACCGTGAGGTTCAATCTCAGCGGCAATGGTTGCACGGCCCCACTGGAATGTGATCATTCCACCGGCTCAAGAAGCTGGTCTTTGTACCTTCCCGAGTTGCGAAATGGGATCTGTAACCCTGAGAACCGTAGCTAAGCAGCCCTCCCGTACATCCTGTACATGTGGTGCAATGGAGCGGAGCAATACAACGGACCAGCGCATACCCCCGCGAGCTACAATTTGGACATACACGGCCTGTTGTTCGTGTAACAGATATTAAGATAAGCATACTCTGTATGTATCACGTTTACTGTTTATACTGTCTAAAGTAAATTTATATTCAGAGACATGAGACTTACTTTCCTGTCGATGATCTCATCAAACTATTGAGTGACAAGTATGGCAGGGATCCTCGAGAACTGACAGCTTCTATACTGTGTACATGTGTTACGTGATGTGAGACAGTAAGTTCAGGCCGGGTAAACGAAGAGCAGCAAATGTTGTCCTAAGTATTGTAGAATAGGTGGCTCATTTAGCAGCATTTGGTAATGACAGTACCATGACAGAGACAGCAACACTAACAAATTAAGCTAAGGAATACATTGCCAATCCCTATAGTCGAGGAGGTACTGGTTGCCTGAACTTACATCGTCAACATATATTTGCAACAACCAAATCAGATTTAAAGATGATGATGATGATGATGATCTTTTCCGTGATCTGTAGCGTGTACCTACCTCGGAAAATCGGGAAATTGTGCCAGACTTATGCCTGTTTAAGATTCATCATGAGAAAATGAATATTGATGATTTAATTTAAAATGTGTTGCTAAGTATGCTAAATGTGTTCTAAGATTTTGTTACATTAATTGGTAATTGCTTTATAATTCCTATACGCAATAACCTTTCTTTATTTAACAATGCCATTTAAAATTAAGCAGCCATTCAAAATATTGTACATTATTTTATGTCTACGATATATATATATATATATATATATATATATATATATATATATATATATATATATATATATATATATATATATATATATATATATATATTTAGGGAAAGAGTCGAACATAAGTCAGTTTGACTTGTGACTCAATCCCATTGTTATTAACTGACAATAAAATATGTTTAAAACAAGGTATATATCCATATATCCGCATAAACTGTTATTTAATATAATATTGTCACAGGCCCACCAAGTATTCACAATTTTATAAACTATTGAGTAATCCTTTAATGGACAAGTCTATCAGGGTTTTTGAGAAATGCCCATTTGCAGGCAAAGAGGAAAACTATTTTTGCAAATTTATTATTAGAATGTATGGCTCCATATCTCGCATGGTAAATTGTAAAAAATTACCCATCTTTGACCTGAAAATTGGCATCATTTAGGCAAAAAACTGTGATTGTCTTTACCAATGTTAACCATAATGCTCGATATTAATTACTTATAATAAACAACATTATCATGTATTAGTTGCAGCTTAGTATAAATAGGGTAATTCAGGACTACTCTGGTTGGAAATCAGATACTGCGTAAACAAACAAGAATTCCGCAGAACTAAATGTCGCGCCTGTTTCCTGTTTGTCACAAGCGCATTAACCTTTGCCCTTGTGACCTCCGTGCCACCATGCTGCTTCCTAACATTATAGGCAACCATGTATTCAAGGTTGGTTCCAATAGAGTTAACCGATTCTGAAATATAAATGATTTGCTGAATGGAAAAACTTAAGGTTCAAAAAGCAAATATTAGAATGGCATTGACCTGGTGACCTCCATGTCACTATCCTGTATCATTTAGGCATAAGCAACCATGTACCCAAGTTATGTTCCATTAGGGTTAAGCAATCCCGAAATATAACATGATAAGATTTACTAAGCCTAAAACTTAACAATGAAAAGTAACACAGTTTTGTAGAGGTCAGAATGACTTTGACCTTTGACGTTGTGACTTTAATGTCTGCATGCTCTTTTCTAACATCATAGGTAACAGTGTATTCGTGTTTAGATTAACCAATCCTGAAAGATAAGCCAAGAAGCTAAACGCAAAAACTTAACATTGAAAGACACAGTTTTGTATCACGGTCTCAGTGAACTTGACCTTTGACTTTGTGACCTCAGTATCATCATGCTGCTTTCTAGTAACCACATAGCCAAGGTTAGTTGCAATAGGATTAATTTATCATGAAATATCAGCTGAGAAGTTTGTCTAAACGCAAAGGCTTAACACTGTTGACACCGTCGCCATCGCCGCCGTCGGAAACTGACACATATCATCAGTGGCATATTTTTAGCTTTCTGCTTCACAGGCGAGACAAAAATGGATGTTTGTTATTTATTATTCTCAACCTCTTCATTTGGGGAAGTGGTAATGTTTCTTTGAAGTTGATATTGAATCCGAAATATAGTTTATGCATCACAGAGTAAATGCCTTGTTGTTTTTCGTCAACCGATTTTCATATATGCTCGAAAATGTTAAATCTTATCTTTAGGGTAGTGTCCTTAAAATCGTCGCCACAATGTTGTGCAAGAGAATCAAGTTGCCCAATATTGGTTTCCTAATCCCCTACTCAGAACCAAACTCAGAAATTTTATATCAGATAGGGCAGTTTTTTCATAAAATTAGTCTGGCTCCCGGACTAGTAATAATAACATGAGATAACGCATTCGCACACTAACATGCACATGTTTCATGGAGTTGGGCGATCATAGGTGTCCCCTGAACAATGGGACTTGGGATACTCACTCTAGAACCACATCCGGAGACCACGCGTTTAAAGAATAGAGGAATCTAGTCTTCCGATCGATCATATGACGTCATAAGCAATTACGTCATGAATGAAGTAGGACCTAATTAGGCCTGTCATAAATAATTAATAATTGGCCAAGATGTACGAATTGTATGTCTTTAGGCCTCCTAGTTAATAAACATTCTATTGAATATTTTGAAAATAATTTGATTGGGCGGTGTTGTTGCTATGCTATTCAACAGCTTATGACTATAGTTTTCTGGAAATTGAGATTCAGCGAGTTCAGGGTTCGATCGATCCCAACACAGACGAAGTGTGGGTGTAGCTCAGCTAGAGAAGGTCGTGGAATAGCTAAAACTGGATTCATCAATTCTTGGAACGTTTCCTGCTATTTACCCACATAAACCAATCATTCTGTACATGTCCATTGGTGAGATATAGTTTCATATTGCAATGTTTCAAAAATTAAATAAAAATGGAGCATAACTCGATCAAGAAATTGACGAAAATCCATGAAAACACAAACTTCATCTGTAAACATTTTACAATAAATCAATGTACACAATTTCAATTCAATATATACACCTGTGCAAAAGTTAAGCACCAGCAAAAACAATAGAACGTAGAAACATGATGGTACAACTAGGCTGCCATACTTTTTGTCCCCGCGTTAGCTGACATAATTCCAAGTACGAAATGCACATGCATGCATGACTTCACGCCGCTTGATGTCCGTGCGTGGCGGGAAACAGCACACGTGTTCAGTTATGTAAAAGTCCAGTTTGAGGTGTAGAACATTACATACAGATTTAGGCGACAAGATTAGGAATTTTGTGTTCATGACCGTGGTTTATTTGTACAGAGAGAATTAGCTCTTGATTGTGTGAACCGCTATGGCAAGACGAAGGTTAAGTGATCGTGTGAAATGGCAAATCATAGGCATGCATACCACTGGTATGTCATGCAGAGAGATTGGCAGACAGCTGAACATTAACCATACTGTAATCAGTCGTTTGATTGCAAAACATGGGCAAACTAACGAGGTGAACGACAGGCCTAGATTTGGAAGACCGAAAAAGACTACTGCCCGTGATGATCGAGCCCTAGTACGCCTTGTTAGATCTCCATTCACCAACAGCAGAGTGCTCAGCCAGCAATGGGAAACGCGCAATAGAGTGTCAATGTCTACCGTCAAAAGGAGACTGTATGCTGCTGGCATGAAAGCTAGGAGACCTGTCAGACGTCCTCTCCTCACTGCACACCACACAGAGGAGCATCTGAGGTGGTGCAACGAAAGAAGACACTGGAACATGAGATCCTGGAGACGGGTACACTGGTCCGATGAAAGTCGGTTCCTGCTTCATGCCACAGATGGTCGAACTCGTGTATGGAGGTCCAGACGCACGGCGTACCACCAACGTAACATCATGGAAGAAGTTCCATTTGGTGGAGGTTCCGCTATGATATGGGGGTGCATCTCATTTGATTGTAAGCTGGATCTGTTGACTGTACCTGGAACACTAAATGGACAAAGATATCAAGATTCCATACTGGATAGAGTTGTGGTCCCTCATTTTGTAAATCATGCACCTGGAACCCACCCTATATTCATGGATGACAACGCCCGACCACATCGTGCTAGAGCTGTGCATGAATACCTCCGCCAGAATGCCATCGAAACCCTACCATGGCCAGCAAGGAGCCCTGACATGAACCCTATTGAGCATATCTGGGACATTCTGGGAAACATGGTGAGAAGGAGGGATCCTCCTGTGCAGAACCTACAGGAATTAACAGACGCACTCCATCTTGAATGGCAACGAATACCACAATGGCGTATCAGTCGGTTGGTGACCAGCATGAGACGTCGTGTCCAGGCCGTCATCCAGGCACAAGGTGGATATACCCGGTATTAATAATGACAGTCTCAAACTCGTGCACAGATGTTAAACTTCGTTTTCAGACACCATTAATGACAATCTAGCCACGTGTGTCAACTGTAGGGCAATAGTTGTCAGTTGTGTCAACGTAACCATATTCAGGCCTCGTTTTCAAGTTCAAACAAAAACATACAGTGTTTCCCCACCATCATAATCAGCATTCCTCTAGTTGCATTATTACCTCTTGCACTAAGATGGATGGGTACATAAATGTTTATGCTATTGCTTTCTCCATAGCACATGGATATACCCTCGCATGTGCGTAAAAATGGGGTGGTGCTTAACTTTTGCACAGGTGTATATGTTGAAGGAAAGCGAAAATGGCCAGAAAGCCCATAGTTTTCAAAGGAAAAGGGCCATAATGTCATAATAAATTTGACGGAAATGATGCCTGAAATTTGATCCGTAACTTCCACAGAATAGAGCAATGTAGCAATTTTCAGTTCAATATGCTGAAGGATATCGAAAAAAGTGTGGAAACCCACAAATGTGATAGACGATGGACAGATGGTGGTGTTACCTGCAGGGGATCACCTTCACCATACTATAATTCTTCTGGAAATCAGATTAGGACAATGGACCTTTCCAGTTTTAGCTATGCCCCACCCATTACTAGCTAAGCTCCACCCACACTTCGCTGTGTTGGGATTGATCGATCTTCGAATGCCCTGACTATCAATTTCCGGAAAACAATACAGTTAAGTTGCTGAATATTTTGCAACTAATTTGACTAGAGGCAGCAATAGCGCCCAGTCAAATTAGTTTCAAAACATTCAAGAGGATATTTAATGAATAGTAAAGACATAAAATTCGTATAACAACGCATAGCCCGTCTTCAACTATGCCTTCGTGACGTACTTATCTAAGTTATTCATGACGTCATTGATTGTGAAGTTAGTCTATACGTCACGTAGTTGATTATGACGTCATATGATGGATGGATACAGTGGGAAGGTACATGGAGACTAATGTCCTACTATTCAAAAGGGGTGGAGACTGGAGAGGATGGGGACACATAATCACAATCACTGAGAAATTGCATGGAGGTGGCACCCCACTACAGATTTCCCGCTCACTCAAAACCAGCACACTAGACATTTGACTATTCCGACTACGCCTTCCTTTATTGCGACTGATGCAAGGGTGATAATGCACATTTAAGCTTTTACTTCTGAAAACCAGCCAAAACGGCTTCTACGGTGGTCTTGAGAAATGTCCATTTGCATAGAAGGAAAAAAACTATTCTGGAAGATTTATTATTGGAATCACTGACAGTCAATCCAGTGGGAAATTTTCAAAAATAATCATTTGGTCTGCAAATGGACATCAAAATTTCCTTAAAATAAATTTGAGTGTTAAATGGGTTTTCTCTTCTATTCTATGAATACTTAGATACTTTTGACGTTGAGGAAGACTCGGAAGGAGTGAAATTGCACAGTCAGCCAAATCTGGTTGTTCTTCTAACAGAATTCGTAGGTACCGCTCAGTCTGCAAACAAGATAATACGTTTTTCTAAATCTATGCCAAATATCATGCATGCAACCCAGCCCACCCCTTCAATTCACCCCTCAGTAAAGCGACGTCTCTAACTTTGATGTTCTTATTAACTTGTTTAGATTTTTTCTAGTTAGATGGGCAAACATAGTCCAGCCTGCCTTTTTGTAGTTCCAGCTGGCAGCCTTTCTCCTGAAGTAATACCGCAAAACCTTGATGTATCGCTTATTGCGATGATGATGCTCTATGGTCACTTCCCCCAAGTTGTTGCTGAATTCTCGAGTCACAGATCTGTAGATGCCCTCTGTGGCGGAGTAGAAGATTGGGACACTATCTCGATCGTTAATCATAACTAGTCTATTTTCTACGATACAGTTATCAGCTTCTTCTCTGGGTTCAATTGTGGGGTACCCCCAGCTGGGCGAGGTGTAGCGGATGGTGGCTTTTGAGGGGACCCGTCATTAGTTGCTTTTTGAGATAGCTGAATTGCATTGGGATCTAGTTATTTGTTATTTGGACAGTTGTAGTTTGTGGCAAGGATTGGGTTGGGTTCAGATGTAGGTATGTACCTTTACTCTAATTGATTCCGGAACTTATGATGCTACAGAAGCCTCAAACGCTTGAAGATTGTTGGGGACACACGTGATTTACTGGTCCCTTACGTTCTTCTCTCACCTCTTGGTAGGCTTCTTATTCTCGTATGGATAATCTGCATGCACGGTTCAAATGTGTTTCGTGAGCACAAATAATGCTGCTGCCGTGGTCATGAAGGACCTTCTGCAGCACATGCTATTTCTTTCTAATTCTTTTAACATTTTTACAATGATTTTGTTTTGTTTAGGTCCATCTCTGTATTCTGCACTGCCCTGACTCCAAAATGTACAGAGCCACCATCAGTAGGTGAGGATGGGTCCTTTCGAGATTTGGGACTTGGCGCTGCTAATACCTGGCGATGGTTTATATGAACTAATAATAACATCGTGTTACAACAGTGAGTGCCGTAATATTGTTACCGTAATAGTGATCTCTCTCATTCCACATTAAAGCTATTCTGATTCTTGTGAGTAGGATAGCAGATGTGTGTGAGCAATGTTTTGTGCTGTCTATCATTCCCATACTATATGAGGGGTCCGTAGCTTAAATCTATGCTTAAGCATTCTGGATTTGGAGGGAGTGTGTTCTAGTTTCTGGGGTTTTCCCACATTTGATAGTCCAGATTGCCTGACCCCATTTATGCCTGCATAAAAGCCACCCTGGTCACCTGCCCAAGTATCTGTCACAGGGCCAGTCGCAGACTCTGACTAGTTTTGGCCCTGGACTCGCACTAGTAAACCAATAGAGGGTCCATTGCTAGCTATACCAAGCCAATTCTAGTTAACCTCCTGCCCATATTTTTCGCACGTTGGCATCGATTTTAAACATTAAAAACGGAATTCCATGAATATAAATTGCAAGCTAAATATACAGGTAAACTGCTGAACCTTTTGAAACAAGTCTGACTGTATTGTGTCGGGGTGGAGGTGGAGGGGGGGGGGAGTGTTGCTGCCTATCAGCACGTTTATTAAATTGCAATTCCTCAAAGACATACAATTTGTAATCTTAGTGTCAGACTTCGATTTCGGTGACGTCAGCTAGCAAGTGACGCATTTGATTATGACTTCAGATTAGTTGCGTGGCAGATCAGATCCCTTCATTGTCTTTGATGAGTGTATGTTTATTCATGCATGCATGTCTGTACTGCTTACCCTGTCTCTAGCTCCAGTCTCGTATCCATGATGTGGGTAGTCGTACATGACTAACAGTACCATGCGGAACACTTCAGGCTTGTGTATGTAGTTCACCTTCAGCATATTGACGAATGCACTGAGAGGAGCTACATCGTAGCTACTTACATTTTCCAGGCCTGTGTAGAGAACATACACACCATCAACTAGCTATATCCAGTTAGAACTGGTTGATATACAGAAAACAAACACAAATGGTATGTAGATTCACTGAAAATGCACATCTGTATATCATGATATGTAGGTGTTATCTAAATAGTCTAAATAGTCAGCCCTACTTGGCCAGAAATTCACTTGTTATAGCTAAAGATAAATACAGTAAAACCTGTATCTAACCCATTTATGACGTGCCGGACAAATTCGGTCTCCGCAGTGGTGTTGAGAGTTGTCCATTTGCAGGCCAAGAAAAAAATATTTTTGAAAATGTACCAGTGGAAATTAAAAAAGAAATAGTCTTCTTTTGGACCCTAACTGGACATTCAATAGGTAAATATGATTTTTTAAACAAATTTTGCCATTTAAGGGTCAATGCGTACCAAAAGTGGAGCTACTAATGACAGGGGCATCTTGATACACTTTACTATGGGAATAGCTGAACTTCAGATATTCAGAGTCCCAGTTATAGTTTAGAACACCACACCGCACCCGTGTGCCAATCTTATTCATTGCTACATACATACAGTTTTAGACAAATGGGATTTGCGTTAATCAGGGTTGGCTTGATTTAAATCAATTGATTTATATCATGATTTAAATCATGATTTAAATCACTCGATTTTTATCGAAAAAATCGTGATTTAAATCAGTTTTGCAAAAATAGAGGAATTTTCAAGTAATTAATACAATTAACAGTAATTTTGTTAAATTAAAGTAACATAATTATTTTACTGCTTCCATGGCACTTGAACATCAACACAAAATAGAATTATACACTTAATTGCTCATATTTGTCATCAGCAAGACTAGACCCAGTGCACGAGTCCACATCTACAATCTACATACTTGAGGTTCATGTACACAGTACATCACACATGTGTACAAAGTATGATCATTAAGTATGTGTAAGCTGTAAAGAAGAGGAGAATTCCATGTGCGTACATGTCACTACATGACCATTAAAGCAATAGTGTACATGAAAAGTCATGTATGGGCCAGTATGGCTATTACTATTAGTCTAATTCCAAAAGCACACTCTTTTAAAGCAAGACACTGTCTCTTTTTTCAGCTATGACATGCGTCTGGAGTCACTCTGGAGTGTCATTGAGTGTCTCGATTACTATTGGCTAGTGCTTATCAAGTTGGACTTTTGGGCTCCATTTTATTTAACACTAAAACAATAAAGATTGAAATGTTATTAAATTAAGTAGTTTACTACAACTTCAAAAATCAAAATCAGTAATTGCTGAAACTGGCAAGAAACTATATACATTGTAACACGTAAACACATCATTACATTACATTAACCCTTAGCACACTGATGTAGGAGTTTTAATTTTTCAAAATAAACATAACCCCTAGCACTCTGGAGCATGATAATTTAAATTTTCAAATTAAATTTAAAGATAAACTGGTGTACAATTTGCAACAATTTTTGTGGACGATGCTGCTGTCTGTGACAGCACCATCTTCCACAAAATTTGTTGAAAAACGTACACCAGTTTATCTTTAAATTTAATTTGAAATTTAAAAATTTCGACATCAGTGTGCTAAGGGTTAAAGATAAACTGGTGTACATTTTTCAACAAATTTGGTGGATGATAGAGCTGTCGCAGACAGCAACATCGTCCACCAAAATTGTTGAAAAATGTACACCAGTTTATCAATTTTAATTTGAGCATATTTTTAAAGACAGAAGTTAACAAGGTTGATAGACTTAGACAATGATGACTTTTGCATACCTTCATAGATTTTGTGCATCTAATTAGGGCTAATTCGTTAGATTTATGCATTGCATCATTTCTGTCCTATTGCTACTCACTGTATCTGTGATGCAATTGTGAACAAAATTGAAAAATCGTTGCTAATATGACGTAATATATAAATTTTGAACTCTATATATTATTAGTTCAAACAGTGATAATTAAAGAATAGACATCCCATCATTCGTAACATAATAAACATATTGAATATTTTGAAAGCAATTTCACTGAAAACCGTTGCTGACTTAGGCAGCAACGGCTTCCAGTGAAATTGCTTTCAAAATATTCAATATGTTATGAATGATGGGATGCATATTCTTTAATTATTCACAATTAAGTGATTAACCAGAACACTCGATATATTGACTATTGAGATACCGCAATTTTTTTATAATAACGATATCGATATTCTCTCAAGCAATATCGCGCAAACCTAACTGAGTCACAGATAGATGTGTCTGTCATCACTTTTCACTTTCAGTTTTCAATAATGCTGCAATTGTACTTCACTAGTCTAGTCAACAATCATCATTCAACTGAAACCGGAAGTCATTTTCTTTGTCACAGTTTAGGGACCGAAAAAGAAATACTAGTTTAGCCGCTTTTAAAGTTCCAAGTTTGTTTCTCAACTTACTCTGCACGAGCCCATAGCTGGAGAACACGCGCTCGACACCAGCTGACGCCGCCACAGCTGACATCAGACGCTGAGTGAATTCAAATGCTTCCAGCAGATCATCCTCGAAGTCACGTCTGTGCGACTTCCACCAATGAAGAGAGGTTACTCCATTAACAACTTCGTCGTTAAATTTAAGAATGTGAAATGGTGGTGCCATGGCCTCGAATTTGATTACCAAAGTCATCAAACCAGGGATTTCGGATGCTACGGTGAGTGCAGTTTCACGTTCTTGCTGAGTCAAGTTTCGACCACGGTATTTAGGGTGGAGTAGATTGGCCAGCATGTGGTGAGGTGTCACAGCTTGTTGATAACGCTTATCGGCCGCACGCTTTGTTGAATTATTAGTGTCATTATGCAGGGCCGTTTTTACATCTTTCCATAATTCAACTGCTTCTGCTATTGTGCAATTGTCCGATTGAGCTTTATCGAGAGCGCAAGCTACTGGTTTCAAACAAAGTCGGTATTCATCTGCAGAACGTTTGATTACTACATTACGAACTTTATTGGCAATGGCAACATCTATGCGGTCAGTATGTCCATCACAGATTGTCACAAGTGTCGGCCATGCCTCACAATACGAGTTTAAACAATCGTACATTGTGTTCCACCTTGTATCTGCTGGCATCACTAACTTTCTGCACGATGATTGGCGTATTTGGGCACTAGCAAAGTGGTTATTTCGGAAATACTTCACAACTTGTGTGACATGCTCCTTAACATTACCCATTTCTAAGTCCTTTGAAGTCAGATTTAGAAGATGAGGCGTGCATCCATACGCAATCATGTTGAAACCCAGTCGTTCTTTCAAGAACTCTCGCATCTTTGCTACATTAGCAGCATTGTCTGTGACGATACTACATATAATGCACCCAAAATCATTGTGCGTGTTTTCAATTGTCTGCTTCGCAATGTCATAAAGATATTCCGCTGTGTGAGGATGTCCAGAGGTGTCCGTAGTATCCACTAAGTAAATATCACCTAAGCAGGTCGTCACTGTAGCACATACGATAGGCTCGTTATGAATATTGCTCCAACCGTCTAATGCTAGACAGACAAGTTCACCTTCCAAATTTTTTCTCGCCTTCTCCCGCTCTTCTGTGTAGATAACATCCAAATATTTCCCCCCCTATGTCCTTTCTGGATGGTGGTTGATAGCCTGGTCGTAAATCTTTTACAAGGTTTATAAAATGTCTATTTTCTACTAAGCGAAATGGGGAGTTCGTAGCATACACCATCCTAGCTACATCACGATCTAATTCACCACGTTTTTCTGCTGAAGTTCTGATGACATAATTCTGTAGACCATAATTCAGCTTGGGTATCTTAGCGGCCAATGTACCAGCAGCTAATTGACCGTGCACTGGGCGCTTCACTGCCGCTGAAGCAGAACTTGAAGTTGACAGAGGTTCAACTTCCATCACCACCACATCGTTTTGATCAACAACAGTTTCAACGCGCTGCTGCTGCTCAGATTGAGATGAAGTCCCCGTTTCTGTTGCGGCTACAGCTAGACCTTGAAGTGCTGGTGTTGGTGGACCTGTGCAATTGGCTGCATGTTTTTTTAACCGCTCTGGGATACCTTGGAGTTCGTGTCGGCAGACCTTGCAGACAGCCCGGACACCGGCCTTATCTGGGGTCTTCACTTTCTCATAATGAATCCATATTGGATCTTGTTTTCGGCCGGAGTTAGACATTTTGCTAATTATGGAATTGAAAATATTTCATAGCCTTTGTCACTTAAGCAGTTTTGACTGTATTTTTCAAGAATGAAAAAATGCTTTTCTATTGCATCATTTAAAAAAAATGATGCAATAAAAAAATGATGCAATAGAAAAATGATGCAATAAAAAAATGATGCAATAAAAAATGATGCAATAATAATACTGTTAAAACTGCTTAAGCGAACAAAGTTTTTTTGTATTAAGAAACCAGCAAGCTTAAAATTCAGTTAAAAATAAGTCATAAAAATACCACTTTATTCAGTTCCAAAATACAGTTTAGCAATGCATCTGGACCTGTATTAAGAGACCACCTGTCTTAAGAGACCACCTTCTGCGACTCCCACAGCCAGTGTCTTAATACAGGTTTCACTGTATAAGTTTTACGTAATTTCCTGGGATGTCGCGAATAAAAATCGATTTAAATCATTGAAATCGATTTAAATCAAAAAAATCGATTGATTTGATTTTTTTGAAAAAAATCGATTTTTTTCCAACCCTGGCGTTAATCTAGTTGAAATCAGTCACGGTTCACATACATATTTACCCTTGTTGAAAACCTTTGAAAGCTCTACTGTTGTATGAACATTCAACGTCTTTGCTAATTCTTCCACCATTCTGTGGGTGAAAAATAATAACAATTTATCATTTTTATGACGAGTATAAGATTTCTTGATAGTAGTCTTAATAGTAGCATCTGAATGACTGTTATTTAATAGAGTAAATGAATGCATGAATGACAATACCATTTGATTGGCTAATTGAGGGATCAATTTCTGGCTATGCCCCGCCAATTTCTAGCTATGCTCCGCCCACCTTTATGCGTGTTAGAAACAATTTATATACTTTGAATCCTGAATTTCCAGAATCACAATGGTAAATATACAGGTAAGCTATCGGATATTTTGAAACTAATTGGACTGGGTCCTTTTGATGCCTATGGTAGCAACAACGCCCAGTAAAATTAGTTTCAAAATGCTAAAAACGAGTTTATTAAATAGTAAATCCATCAAAAAGATACAATGTTCATGATGGAGCTATGCATTGTGACATCAGCCTACATGTGACGTAATTGATTACGACATCATAAACTTGAGCGACACATTGGATCCCATCATTGAGAACACTAGTATGTCCATGAAGCAAAATATAGGTATCGGTGAAACAATCCCACTGGCATGTGCACGGCTAGCTGGTAGTTGCGGAACAGAGGTGGATGCGTCGTACCTGCTGCTGGCTTGATGACTTGACTGATTGTGTAGTTCGGATCGGATCAGCTATGCTGGGTACGCCCCGCCTGTCCTGGATTCGTTCCCTGAACACGACCCCCCCCCATCCCTGGGTAGAGATATAAGCGTATATGGCCTTCGTTAAAGCGTATAGCGCGCGTAATACTATTCTGACAGAGCGCGTATTTCATGACCAAGATAGGATGGCGCTTTTAGTGTACCGAGTAGGTACATTGTAATCCTTTCTCATTACTTGTTCCCGCGGAATCTGGCATTAATCAAGACCAGAATTCGACGGGCTTTCTGTATCTGTAAACCATTTCAAAATCGGTTAAGAAATGGCTGAGTTATCAACGGAAAACCCCTTTTGACTATCTTCAAAATATTGGCGTGACGTCTTAACCACGTGTACGCAGAACTTCTAGTTCTACTGCGTTATTATTAGCTACGCGCTGATTGGCTATTGCTCGACCGATGATTGGTTGAAGCCTGCGCCTATGACGTCACGAGTAGTATAAAAGGAGATGAAATCCAGAACTCGAGAGCATCCTCAGCCAGGGGCCGAATAGTTTGGGTCTGTATGCAGCTACTATCGGCAAGACGGGCATTAAATAGATCACTTCAGTCTCCGTCGGTTTCTCTCCCGTATCCAGCAGGTTGGAACCCACCGCACTAAATCAGTTTTGTATCTTCTGATTGCACGGGAGAATTTTTGGAACTTTTGAATATTGTTCACGAATATCTCAAGAACTAACTCGGAACACAAAACTTGCGGTGAGGCCTTTCCCGGCCTGAATATGTGATTCTACAGATGTAGAGGCAGCGATGTTCTTTGGTGGATGACTCGCCGGATCTGCCGGCCACGCTAAAGCGTGGTTATTCAACCGTCCCAGCACTGATGTTTGTTTATATATATATATATATATATATATATATATATATATATATATATATATATATATATATATATATATATATATATATATATATATATATATATATATATATATATATATATAAACAAATATGCATTCGGATAGGGAGGGAGGGATGGGGGAGGGTGGAGAGGAGGGAGGGAGGGAGAATTTCTACCAATGTTAATAGGAAGTCAGTTACAACATTGAATACAATCTGATCCTAATGGCGGAATACAGTTTTAGCTATTCCCCGCCCATCTTTTACTAAGCTCCACCCAAACTTCACCCAGTCAAATTAGTTTCAAAATATTCAACAGAATGTTTATTAAATAGTAGACATACAATTCGTACAACAACGACGGGTCGCGTCTTTAACAGTTTTGATCCAATCAAGTCTCAGAAGACCAAACTTGGTCAACTTGTATTCCCCCCTTTTGTGAGATGCTTAACTTGCGCTTACTTTTATTTTGGATCTGCCAACAGTTTTTCAAGATGCGAACTTTTCTGTGCCTAAAAAGATCTCATAGGATATAATATGTATGGGAAATTGTCAATATGAATCTTTGAACTGCGACTACACTACACATATATTTAAATTTTTTATCCGATCACTGCCATACTTAGGTAGGATGTTAGCCTTAGGATTTCGAAGAGCTATATTGATTTTGGGGTCAAATGTCAAGGACACACTTAGGGGTCAAGACTACCAGGTTTCGTTTTGGCAGAAATGAACGCCTCTTGAAATAGGCTTCTCTGGGCCTGCAGGTGTACATTCTCGGATGCTAGGCCTGTTTTGGCCACTGTGGTCATGAAGGGGTTAATGAGTGGGGTTGGTGTACTGATGGAGTAAATATGGGACGGGGAATTGTAAATAAGAATAAAATGTGCTGGGTTTTGGTGAAGAAACGGGTTGGGGAATTATATATAGTTGTATTTTTGTATATATGGGGAATTGAATAGTTATGAAAATACACCTTTCCCACATTGACGTCATTACGCCGGGATTCCCCTAAATCAACGCTCAGCTCGGAACTGTTGGCTGGTAACGCCGCCAACAAGCAGCTGACCTGCATTAAGTTACTATTGCACTAAATACACCGCAATTTAAACCGTTCCTATGATAAACTAAATCACTATATTATTTAAGACATACATCATTGTAAAACGCATTCAATTGTCTAAACATTAATGCATTATTTTATTTTTATATTTTTGTACAATTTTCACTGGGTTATTTGCGTATATAAAATACACCATTATACCTAGATTCATTAAATCAAGTGGACAATAGGGGATATTTTAAAACACAATCAACTGTATTAAATTTTACAAAACTATACCAATGAATACAGAAATGAATAGAAAATTGCTTAGCGTTCTAATGATGTATGACTCCAATAATATTATGAAATTAGTTCTTCATATAAGCTACTTAAATTGCGTTGTATCGGATTCCAATAGTAAAGTATTGCTATTTGCGTGTCAGCTATCGCCATTACCAGCTAGAAGTATTATGCTCAATGCATTTTGGGAAGGTATTTCTCAAAAATACGCTAATGTGGGAAAGGTCTAAATTGGGGATTGGTGGGTTTTCAAATGGGTATGGGGAAATGTACAGATTTGTTATTTAATTATTTGTTATTTAATTATTAACTGTTTTTAAATTTTGATTCTTGTACCAAGAATTTAAAAGAAAAAGAAAGATAAATAAATAAATAAAAATAAAGGAAATATGATGATATTGTACCCCCATATGCAGCCGGTGTAAGATGTGAGATGGTGATGTCCTGGATTGCTAGCCAACCGCATTCTAAATTCAGGAATTAGCTTTAGCTGGAATTTATGGTATATTACATAGTTCATTGTGACCTGTATGTATAGCGATAGTGTGTTTGGCGTGGCGTATGTATGTGTTCGTGGTGTGTGGGTGAATATGCGAGCGTGCGTGCGTGAATGCACGCATACAGGGGTGGGGTGAGTGTTGGTGCGTGCAGCTGGGTGACTGGGTAACTTATGTTGTATGTTTGAATGGATAGTATAAGGATAATGGTGAGGTATCAAATTTCCATGGACAAACTTTAATGACCTGTTATCTCCCACATTTTTGGCCCAACGCGTTCAGCGGTTCTGGAGAAGTCATTTCCGCAAAAAGTAGGTCATTCAAGATGAACGCCGAACTGGCCACTCAAGTTTCCTTTGAACAAACTTGGTTCAGCTCTTGCCCTAGATGATATTTCATGAGCTATGAATCGATATCCCCGAGCAGTTTCAAAAGATTTTTAAAGACCTTTCTAAAAATCAGCCAAAATCCAAGATGTCCGCCGGCCGATCGACTTCCTTTGAATAAACTTGGATCCCTATGCCGTAAGGATGCTTCCTGCCAAATATGATTGAAATCGGCACAGTGGGTGTTGAGTATAAGTCATTTAAAGGAAAAGTTGACAGATGACGGACGGACGACGGACGGTCGTCATGACATAAGCTCACTTCGCCTTTCAGGCAAGGTGAGCTAATAAACCATAGAAAATAAACTTAGCGTGTGTAAATATCCACAACCTGGTATACAGAGTGATTCTAAGAACCGTGTCACGTGGATTCGAGTGTGACGTAATCTTGTAATTTCTACTGTAGTGCCCCAGTATAATGATGTCAATGTTTATGATTTGAGCAAAGGAGAGTTTGTCACCAACAATAATAACATTAAATGAACATTTAGTTCTGAACCCATATCGGGTAAAATTGCATTTTTTCTTGATAACTCAGCAGCAGCAAAATACACCAAAATTTTAAAAGAAACAAAATCCTATAGTTTTTCCTTGTAAATTCGTAAATAAGGGATTTAAAATGAAACTAATTTGTCATTTTGTTGATGCTCATGTTGTCCCGTCATTGGAAATAGATACATATTCTATTCTAGTCCGATAATATACTCTACCCACTCCAACACGGCTTCAGACATGGAGTGTCGTGTGAAACACAATTGATGGAATTTATCGATGATATCACACATTACATGGAAGTTGGGAAACAAACTGACTGCGTAGTAATGGACTTTTCCAAACCTTTTGACAAGGTGAGTCACAGTTTACTCACACGTGAACTTGCCCACTATGGAATGGTGGAACCTGAGGTAATATCAACAGATGGATCAATTCGTTTATGTCATGCTGAACACAATCTGTCGTGATTTGGAGGAGAAAAATCAGTCTCCATTAATGTTGAATCTGTCAATATAATGCAGCTTACTGAGTCGCTGCAGGGCCGATACATTCAGTATCGGCGCAGTATTGTCCGGCATCGGCCCAGTAAACTGCGTTATCAGGGTGACATCTCAACCCTTTAACCCTTAAATTCTTTCAAGAAAATTTTAATTTTCTCATCGAAAATGTCCATTTGCAGACCGAGAAATTATTTTTCAAAATTTATCACTGGAATGACTGGCTCGATAACGGAGCCAGTCATTCCAGTGATCAATTTTCAAAAATAGTCTTCTCTTGGTCTCCAAATGGACATTTCTTAAGACCCCTACAGAGGCCATTTTGGCTGATATGGGTGTTAAAGGGTTAAGGGTCAGTACTGGGACTAGTCTCTTCATTTCTTTTACATAAATAACATTGTCATACTAGCAGGATGCAGGAATAAAGTCAAACATACCGGTACGTCTCTTAGTTGACGATAACAGCATCTACCTGCAATCTGGATATAATGTAGCTCGCCGGGGTACGTGCTGGTCCATTCTGCTGCTCCACTCCGTTGCACCGCATGTACAGGATGCGCGGGAGGGCTGGTTAGCTATGGTTCTCGGGGTAACGGATGCCGTATCGCAACTCTCTGAAAAGTACAAAGACCGACTTCTAGAGCCGGTGGAACGATAATGTTCCAGTGGGGCCGTGCGATCATTGGCGCCGCGATTGAACCTCACTGTTTCATCCCAACTACTGGTATCACCGGTATGATGGTCCATAGCTCAATTTAGGAGCCTGGACATGATAATTAATCTAAAAATATATACTATACAAACAATGGTACTCATTTGCTAGCACGAGAGAGAAAATATACAGTGCATAGAACTAAGTTGGTGTCTTGTTTGTTTGGATTCGTCAGAGGTACCTTACCGATCGATCGATATATATATATATATATATATATATATATATATATATATATATATATATATATATATATATATATATATATATATATATATATATATATATATATATATATATATATATATATATATATATATATATATATATATATATATATATATATCCGTGAGTTATCCCTGCAAGGGAGCGTCCTAACGAGGCTACTTATGTGGTTTAATATAAACCAATATACCCCTAACAAAAATATTATTGTTGCGAGAGGAAGGTGCCTCGCGCAGGCCTCCGTCACAGGAAAATGCCTTCAACACTGAAGCGGATAAAGAGAGCTGGCAAAAAGGGCCACTCTCTTGTTCAAACATAAGCTAAGTGTAGTGTGAGTCAACCTGGTGAAATTATAATTAATGTGATGCATGCTGTATTACGTGAAGATGGGGCGGATGATTTCCGAAGAATTCAAATGCCGTCATCTTATGTAGGTCCAAGATACTGCATTGGTAGTTGCCGCTTTATTTGTGCGGTCCTTCTGCTAAATTCTAACCTACCATTTAGTTGTTAGATTTGCTTCCAAGCATTGGCCGCAAGTGGCAGGGATTTCTACCTATCTTTTGACACATGAGCCTAACTGGCGAAAATGCTCGGTTTTCCGAAGGTCGCCCCACAGAACATCTCCCTCAAAAAGGCAGCGTGCGGACATGTTACGGAGTGACAGCTTCAGAATCATATAATGATCCAGTTACATATCACACCGCAACCACATACAACATCACTAGGTCAAGTCACCATTTACATAAGCAATTTGAAAAGCGCATAAAGGTTTTATGGCAGGGAGTAAGAGGCAGATATCCATCTCTAGTGACCTTCCCGTAAGGGCATGGTGGGTTCCAAGACCGTACCCAGTCACTGTACGGGGTTAGATGGAGATCTGCATCTCACCCATCACTCGTGTGTTGGGGAAGGATCATTTGAGATCTGGCCCCGGGGACTAACGTTTGCCTGTCGCTAGGGTTAAGTTTCAGAATGCCCAGAGATGCACTGCTGGCCGGTTTAAAATAATATCCTTTCGCAGTGTTTCCTACTTTGGCACAATTATCTATGCTAACTAGTATCCGAAGATACAGAGGGGGTGAATGCGAAATCGACACTTTGGTGTTGATCGCTTGGAAACCCCAATAGTTTCCCAAGTCGGATCATGCCAACGTGTCGATGGGAGTTCCAGACAATTTATAAGCCTTGTGGCTGGAGGAGCGTAGAAAGAGACAACCACTCAATATAATAAGAGGCCCAAAGGTATTTGTGCAATTTACACAATCTAGCTGGTGTGCCGTGTTATATATCAGCTACATCCGGAAAAGAGGCTTACACAAATGTCTCCTAAGGAGTGGTTGTCCCTAATTACTTAAAACCTATCCTATCGAGCTAGAATAGCCAGGTTTAGTCGACCACATGTCAGGTTCGCGTAATGCGAACATGAACAGTGACCTCAGTGTAAAATTGATGCTGGGGAAAAGTGATGCCGATTTAATGTTGCTGTATAGTATAGCCTAGTGTACTGCGGTCCTAGTGTTTTATATAAAATAAACAAAACAAGTAACTAGGATGGCTGCTCGCATAACTAACTATCACAGTATTGACAGTAAATCAGGTCATAGGACCTTGCGGTGCTCGTTAGTCATAAGCACAAAAACAAGGATAATATTTACATTTAAAATACTAATTATAAAATGCGGTTTCAGACAACCGGGGTGGTACCTATTAGTCATCAGTACCTGTAAAGAAATAAATAAATACAATATAGCTAAATGAGTACCTATTAGTCATCGGTACGGAAAATGTTCATAAATCACTGTAGATGCTGCGTCACAGATGAAGAACGCAAGATGGCACGATTCTGAAGTTGCTGTGAAATCTTCGCAGACGAACTGTTGATGTGGCTCACTCTCAAAGACGATGAAGAAGAACGACTGTAGTCAGATGTCCACTAGATAGTCATACTAGCTAATACAATAATTAAGCAGAATGTTAGAAAGTGTCAGTCCGGTAACGGAAGTTTGAAAGGTGTCCATAACATGAAGGGCTACAGTTGTAATTTATAATTAAGCAATGCATGTACATTCCTGGGTACACCATACATGATACATCATATAGCTCTTGCAGTATACCAGGCAGAGTCCCACCAGACTGTGGCCTAAAAGTGAATTAAACACACGACATACTGCGCGGAAGTTTGAATACCACTTTTCAGCATGGTTCGGCAGATCTGATGAGTTACCCACCAAGATTCACCACTCGTTCTACATACTGAACAGATTACATATGGGCCGTGAGGCCCATCCACAGGAAGGCTCCTCTAGGTGTTGGTAGTGAGGGAGTCTTCTATTCAATTAGTTGCCCCCGGATGCCGTCCAAGGGCTTACACAAACTTAGATGCGGATGCTCGATTGCTGACCAGAGAATGAGAACTGAATTCCGAGAGGCACTGCTGCGGTGTATGGTACCACAGTCAGTAAGCAGTTGCCCACCTCCAGCATTGTTCTGGCCACACAACCTACCACTTTTTCTATCTCGCCGAAGTGTGGTCTCGATTCTTGATTTTTCGTTCCTTTTATACTACTCGTGACGTCAGAGGAAGGACGCACAACCAATCGGCTGGCGATCTGTAGCCAATCAGCATGCAGCTAGGAAGGCAAGGACGCTATCACGTGATAGACATTCCCCCCCCCCCCCCCCATTCATTTAGTACATACACGCGATTATGACGTCCTGGAAATATTTTGAAAATAATTTCAATGAGCTAATTTCGGATAACTCGGCCATTTCTGGTCCGATTTTAAAAAGGTAAATGGTTTAGGATTCCTCGTCTCATTCCGGTCCTGATAGGTACAAAGAACGACGAGAATAGAGTAATTTAAAGAAATTACGTGCACAGACTCGGTACACTTTAGTATGCATTCCCTCCCAACGCTGACACGTGTTGTCAGGGAAGCTCTGGCGCGCGCGCATGCGCGCTACGTGATCTCACGGCCTTAGTCGTTTTATAGAAACCTCTACCATATGGCCCTATACATGCGTACTCTCCTACCCAGGGTGGGGGGGGGGCATGCTTGGAACGTACTCGGTGCGGTCATTCCGTACCCAGCTGAGCTGGGATGATCCGTACCTGTCCGGCCGATCCACGCTACAATAGCATCATGATGCACTAGTCCTGCAAGAAGTCTGGGACGAGGGATTGTTGAAGAAGTTCTACCCAGATAATTGCAATGTGCTTAGAATCACCAAAAAACGCCAACAAATCCATCATCAGTACACCATTCTCTGTCATATCTTAACACAGAAGTTAACTCAGCCAAGTACATCGGTGTCACGATAACCTCTGACCTTCGATGGAATGACCACGCCGATCAAATCTGCTGTAAGGCAAATAGCACCCTTGGCTCTCTGTAAAGAACCGTAAACATCGCGTTCACAGTTGTCAAGAGGAATGCTTACACATCAATGGTCCGGCCAAGAGTTGAATTCGCTAGCTCAGTCTGAGATCCCAACAAAAAAGATTCCCACCATCTAAAGATGGTCCATAGGCCTGCAGTGAGATAGACACATATGTCACAAACAAGTACAAAAGCAGGGCCAGTGTAAATGGCATGTTAACACACATTAAATGGTGGACAGCATTGAAAAATAGTGTTAACACACATTAAATGGACAGCATTGAAAAATAGTGTTAACACACATTAAATGGACATCATTGGAACAGAGCCTAAGAACTGCCAGACCAGGGCTTTAAAATTAGGAAAATATTGTTGCACCCCCCCCCCCCCCCCGGGGGAAGGTACGCCATTTAAATTAGGTTGTCCGACTACACTTCCAGGTTGCCCCATTTCTGTAAATTCTGTTGAAAATATATATTGTTGTAAGCTATATAGACTACAGAGTCCTTGTAAATATTAACTCAACCATTATATTAACCCTTTATCAGTCATATCAGCCAAAAACGGCTTCTGAAGTGGTCTTGAGAAATGTCCATTTGCAGACCAAGAGAACTTTAAAAAAAAAATTTACCACTGGAATGACTGGTTGGATAAACGATCCAACACAACATAACAACACGCAGCAACAACAACAACAACGATGGCGTGTTTAAATCAGTAATTTAACGGTCTTGATTTTTACCGGCAAATGTGTAAATTAATTAAATACAAAGTGTGCGTATCAATTTGCGGGTACGTATTTAATAACATAGACATGAATTTATAAGAATATTAGTCTTAAGCACGGCAAAGTGAATATAAGTAATCAGTTTTCGGGAACAATTATCTCCGTGAACAGACTATCAAATTAGTTGAGCAGGACTCCTATTTATAACCTTATCATCGTTGAACTGTAATATATGTGCATGATTATTACACATACTAATAATCGAGATGGCCAAGAATCCACTTGAAAACACTAACGCCAAAAAGACAAAGTTCTATGGAGTCGTCAAAGGTGCTAAATGTGGTGTATTTATGGACTGGAATAAATGTAAGGAAAGCGTTAGCAAATTTTCGGGTTCAATATATCACGGATTTAATACATTAGAAGAAGCCGTATCATTTATGAATTTGGATGGCTATAAACATGAAGATATAACCATCTATTTCAAAGACGGTGAACTAAAGGTCAATGACTACTGTAGTAGGCATAATATCAGCATTCCTGCTTATATACCGCCAACACGCGTCTGCAGTGAAAGTGATTCCAATGCAATGACAGTAGTAAATGTGGATGGCGCATGCTTCGACAATGGAAGTACTGATGGGAGGATAATGACCCAAGAAACATGTTTGGCCCTCTTCCTTTAGATGGACATCAACCTACCAGTAATCGCGCAGAACTTTATGCCGCAATAATTGCACTCGAACAAGCGCTGAACGCAGGAATGACACGTTTGTGTGTACGTTCCGATAGTGAATATCTCGTTCATGGGATTACTAACAATGCAACAGAGTTGTCAAAAAGCAATGCAATAAATACACGGAAGAACTGTGACCTATGGAAGCGCATGTGTTACCTGGACAGCAAGATTCACGTTAAGTGGCTACACGTAATGGGTCATTCGGGTGATCCAGGGAATACCAAAGCTGATGCTCTAGCAAATCACGGCGCCCCACACCTTCCGAACCCATTGGACAACAGCTCTCTCAATCCGTTAGTTCCATGGAGCCTGCCAATGCAACTGACATCACAAGCTCGCCGCCTAAAGCGTCGCCACGCAGTTGCCATCAATGTAGTTCTCCCGATACACCTGAGATGATCGTATGCGCCACGTGTAAAAACTGGCTTCATTACACCTGTACTGACTTGCCAGTTTACCAATTATTTATACTGAAAAGCACATCACGCAAATTCGAATGTAAGAGTTGTGTCAGGGTACACGAGGAGTTTGCCGCAAAAGTAAGAGGCCCTGCCCAAAGCGTAGGGAATACGATAAATCGGTCTAAATCTCTATGCTGTGTGGAAACAAACTTCTCATGGATGTATGGATGCTAGTAACAATCAAATAGGTAGCTCGGTTTGTTGTATGGCAACGCAAACATTGACCGAAAATGTTGACAATGAGCTGGATCTCTCTACTAGGCCTTTATGCTGTCAGGCAACACAAACCTTGGATGTAAACGTGCGTGAAACCACAAACTGCATCATATGTTACAAATCAACCCAAACTCTTCTGTCCGTTAAAACTTGTGACCGGGAAACACAAACTTCTACAGAGGAAATTGCTGTATCAGCGGAACAAAATACTGGCTAGAATCTGGATCTGACATTATTAACCCTGAACGAAACTGTTCAACAACTTCGATCTGTAAGTGACTTTCAAGTAGCTATACGTGATATTGAGAGCAAACTAGTTGAAAATCTTGTTAACTCAACTCAGGAAAATTCCAGACTAAGATTGCAACTTATAGAAAAGGACATATCAGTCGCTAAGAAAGAGAACCAGGACCTATTGAGTCGTTTAAAATACAAATCCAATCAAGTAGAAACTTTGGAAGCCTCGATCTCATCTCTCACTGCAAAGGTGACTAGTATCCACATGAGAGCAAATAAGTGTGAATCATGTGGTCGATTTAAATCGGCATGTGCTGAACGTGAATCTATGTGCAGATCCCTGTTAAGCGACAAAGCCAAGCTGGCGGACGAGGTACGTCGACTTACAGTTCTCAATAGCCAACTGAAATCAAAAGTAAAATCGGTTGATGAACTTAGCTACACACAAGTAAAAGTTGCTAATGATATGGAGACACAATTGACTGGCATAAGATCTGACATCAGCCAACTACAAATTTGGTTTTCGAAAGCCAACACTGATAATGGCTCCGCCAAGCCAGATGGAATGGTTGATCTCACTGCTGACATAATCATGCAACAATTGAATAACAGCCGAGAATTAACAAATCTAGCAAAGTATGAACATTCCAATCAGTTCGCAGTTCTCACTACTTCTAGAGATGAAAACAACACTTACACAGCAAAGGCTTCGAAACGCAAGACGCACACCACAGAAACGTGTCACGCCGATCTCGCCACAAAATGTGTCAAATTCTAGACGAATGCCCGTGCAATCTGAAAAATCAAGCGTCCACGATTGTGATGTACTTATCATTGGGAATTCCCATGTTCGAAACATTCAAGCAGAAAAGATGTATCGCTACACAAGGTGTCATGTCGTGTGTCTGGACGACAAGAGTATCAACGGTGCAGCAGATTTTGTCCGATCATGTGATATAAAACCAGTGTGTTGTGTTACACGTGGCAGATAACTGTCTGTGTAACAAAAATATTGATGTCTGCAAGAATTCAACCAAAAACCTGGTCTCGTTGTGTAAAAACAATTTCAATGGTGCAGAAATATGTATTTCTCATGCACTCCCTCGTCGGTTAGATACATGCTCACATTAGCGTACAGAGAGAAGGCTGAAGAGTTTAACATATTTACGCATACATTAGGTACGCATGTAATCTCACATGAACATATCCAATCAGTTGACAGCAAGCTATTTGTGACTGATGGGGTGCACTTAAACAGACTAGGTCTATCACAGCTAATTATGAGTTACAAAACGGTTGTGAATCCGATACTAGGTTTAAAACAATACCATGAGTACTACATGAGTACAAAGCATCCTCAGGGCAGTGTAGCTGCTCAACATCCACACAACGAACACGACCGCGTCATGAACCAAGAGCTGCCCTGACACAGCGCCCGCAGGATAAAACAGAATTGTGTACGAACAATAATAAAAACACTTGGACACACCGTCGGAAGAGTAGTGCTGATTCTGATCTGATTTCCCTGCTAAGTGGCATACTTCATGACTCTCAAACTAGGAAAAATTAAGTTTCCACTGATCATGCAGTATAATTATTTCGAAAATGTAAAGCGTCATTAATGTTAATATTAAGAGTGCGGTACATCGTGACTGTATTAGTTTTATGAAATCAACACATCTCAACCGTATTAGCACTGCATATTTATGAGGGCAAACCTGTTGCCATTTATATTGTTGACACATTTCATTCTATTTAGATTGAATCTATTTGTTCAGATTGCCGCGTGTCTGCTGGCTACTTTGTTGACAGCCTCCACTGAATGTAGACACAATGGACCTTTCCATTTTTTGCTATGCCCCGCCCTCTCTAGCTAAGCTCCGCCCACACCTCGCTCGTGTTAGGATAGATCGATCTCTGAACTCCCTGACTATCACTTTCCAGAAAACTATGCATGTAAGCTGTTGGGTATTTTGAAACTGATTTGACTGGGTGCTGTTGGCAGCAATGGCGCCCAGTCTGGTTAGTTTCAAAATATTCAATAGCATGTTTATTAGATAGTGTAGACATGCAATTCTTACAACGTATCGGACTTTTAAGTGTTAAAGACGTATATAATCATTTATGACGTAATCATTATGACGTCATCCTACACGCCGCTTAGCTGATTATGACGTCATATGACGTCATTACTCTGGAATGGTCCATTGGTACCTAATCTCGGGGAATCATTTGCTTGAACCGTCTACTACACCAGAGTGCCTACAAAGTATTCAGCAGGCTGGGGATCTAATTTAGAAGGGAATGAGTTAATATAAATATATGGAGATGCAGTGTGCTGGCTAAAGTATTATGTTTAGCCTATGATTGATCCTGTACAATACACTTCATTATTGACTTCTTTTGAAATATTAATGACGATAATAGTGATGATAATACTAGGAATTATAATAATGATGATGACGGCGACGATAAAACTGGTGAATCGCACGAAACGTCATCTGCCATTATTAACTCATTATCACACCCACTATAATTTGTTTGACCCTGTGACCCATTCATGAAGAGTGGACTGACAAATACTTAAGTTGTATAAATTAGCTCATATTAGCCCTTTAAAGGTCAAATTTATTCAAGTAAATTTCCATTTTGTCTTTGAAAATGCCAGTTTTCAGGCTCGGGGAGGACTGAGTTTGGAGGTTTACCACTGGGATGACTGGCTCCGCTATTGAGCTCATCATTCCAGGGATACATTTTCAAAAGAGATCTTCCATGGGCTTGCAAATTGACATTCCTAAAGAAAACTATAGAAGCTGATTTTGGCTGGCTTGACAATAAAAAGGGTTAGCGGTATGACTGACTGTTTTAAACAGGTATCCACTGTTCCAAGCAACAGCTGGATACATTGTCCATGATTTTTAGATGTAGAAAGCTATGGGTCAGACCATTACCGTATCTTGTGAATATGCTACACTATTAATTTACTTGCTGATTTATTTAATTTATATTTTACTTGTAAAGATCGTTGACTGTTTTAATATCTGTTTTCCGATGTTGGATATAAACAATGTTAGTTTGTCTTTCTGGAATATCGATGGGGCCTTTACAAGTAACAATGACCAGAGAACATGCAAGCTTAGAGACCCAGAAATTCAAAGCCAGATAATAAAATTTGACATTATCTGCCTGGTAGAAACGCACTGCGGAGAAAAAGATCAGATTACAATACCGGGTTTCCATGTACAAACAAATCTTAGGCCAAGATTATCCACTTCTAAACGTGACTATGGAGGAATTGCTGTACGTGTAAGAAAAGAGATACACAAGGGTATAACATTTTTACCTCCATCAAATAGCGAGATCATGTGGATCAAACTCCTCAAAAGCTTTTTCAATCTCGAAAAAGATATATATCTTAGCGTAGTTTATGTAAGTCCAGTAGGGACAACTTTCTCTGCACCGAGAGACGACACCTTTGAAATATTAGAAAATGATGTGGCTCTGTATTCTAAATCCGGAAATTGTTTAATCTGTGGGGATTTCAATGCTGAAACTGCAAATGATTCAGATGTTTGTATGGACGAGCGATCACCTATAGCCGATTTACTACCAGACTATATACATGATGTAGATATTCCCAGAAACAACATGGATCCACATGATGTAGATAATCACGGCAAACAATTACTCTCCATGTGCAAATCTTCAAATTTGCGTATCCTAAATGGACGTATCTTGGGTGATTCTTCTGGTCATTGCACTTGTTTCAGCCACACCGGCAAACCCAGTCTAATTGACTATATGTTAGCTTCTACCAATATTTTATGTAAAATAGAATGTTTCCATGTAAATAATCCCAACCATTTCTCTATCCATTGTATTTTGAAGATGGTACTCTGTACTGGTATATATGAGCACACACTAAGTGATATTCCTACCCCCCCCCCCCCCCCTGCTCTAAGTATAGGTGGGAAATGGGAGATGATGCCAAATTTTTGAAAGCAAAGTCAGATCTTAGAATCAGGTAAAAAATCAACAACTTTATGGCATTGCCTGCTAACAGACCATGTAGCAAGCCAATCAATGCTGATGAGTCTCTGACAACTACACTAACAGACATTATCATTATTAAGTGCAGCCACACTTTCGGGTATAAAACATACTGATTCCGGAAAATGTTTGAAAGCAAAACCTAGAAAGATTGTTAATAAGCTGAAGAACCAACCAATGGTTTGACCAGTATCGCAGAATTATGCTTAAGGATCTCAGAGGTATGGAACGTAGAATTCACGAAACGCCATCAGATACCATCTTATTAAATAAGTTTCGATATTTGCGGAAAGAATTCAAAAGACAAATAGCAAAAAAGAAGTCCATCTTTAAGCAGCGAATCTTGGATCAAATGGAATCCTTAGAGTCCAAAAACCATAAGACATTTTTAAAACTTAATGATGAACTCAAAGGTACTAATAGTAATTCTAAAGAAAATTCAATTTCCTGTACAGACTGGGTGTCACACTTTAACAAACTTGTTAATAGTGTTCCAACACACGCCGATTTAGACCTTGAAAACACATTAGACAATTTTATTCAAACCAATACAAATACAATATTTAACTAACTTAATTTTACTATTACAACTTCTGAGATCTCTCGGGCTATTTCTTTTCTTAAAAACGGCAAAGCGAGTGGATTTGACGAGATCTTAAATGAAATGTTAAAGGCAGGACACACTCGACTTTTACCAGTTCTGCACAAATTATTTAACTCCATTCTGACCTCTGGTCAATTTCCTATGGAATGGCGCTGCAAACTACTTTCACCTATACACAAGAAGGGCGAGGTTTCGAAACCTGAAAACTACAGACGTATAGCCGTAAGTATCAATTTATGCAAATTATTTTGTAGCATTCTGCAATATCGATTAACAAAATTTGCTGAAACAAACAAACTAATCCCACAATATCAAATTGGTTATAGAAAGATATGCAAGAACATGAGACCATATTATGACCTTGAAATCAATTATTGACAAATATGTTAATGCTGCTACTAAGAAAAATATAGTCTGCTGTTTTGTGGATTTCAAGTCAGCCTTTGACACAGTCTCTCGAAGCAAATTAATGTATAAATTACTACAAGCTGATATTGATGGCAATTTACTAACTGTCATTGAAAGTATGTACTCTGATGTGAAATATGCAGTCAAAATGAATGATGGGTACAGCAATGGCTTTTCATCCTCAGTTGGTGTCAAACACGGTTGCGTACTTGGCCCACTTTTATTCAACATGTATATGCGTGATTTGCCAGATATCTTTGATAGAACATGCGATCCTATACCTTTGAATAACACTTCTATTAATTGTCTTATGTTTGCTGATGATTTTGCCATAGTGTCAGAAACCCACACTGGTCTGCAAAATGCGCTAAACAAATTGAATATTTACTGCAACAAATGGGACCTTACTCTCAACTTAAATAAGACCAAAATAATAATTTTCAATAAAAGTGGGCATTTACTAAAGAGATACATGTATCCCTTTACATACATGGGTTCCCCGATTGAGGTTGTAAAGTATTATTGCTATTTAGGTATCGTCTTTACACCATCTGATAAATTTAAAGCTGCATGTGAAAGACTGGCAGAGCAGGCCAAGAAGGCTTTGTTCAAAATTAAAGTTATCAATGTCAGAAATAATGTTTTAACAGCATTCACGCTATTTCGTTCTTAAATTTTACCCATCTTATCTTATTGTGCAGAAATTCGGGCACCCTTTTACATCAAAGGCATCAATGAACATAACTACATGCAATTAGGAGATAATGTCCCAGTCGAAAAGGTCCTAATTAGCTTCTGTAAATATATACTGGGGGTTGATAGGAAAGCTACTAATGCTGCAGTAAGGGGTGAACTCGGGCAATATGCCTTACTCACCACACTCCTCAGACAATCAGCCAAATTTTGGATGAGAGTATGTGACATTGACTCTGAGACAATAGTTCATCAGGCCTATATGCATTCGTATTCCTCATTAGAAGAAGATAGCTGTGGACTAGCTTTAGCTTCGAAGAAATTTGGACCAACCAAAGCACCAAAAATAAAAAGACATGTGCTAAATTACTAACTGATGCCATGGAGTCTAGATACAAATCAAATTGTCTGGTCCATGTAAACAGAGGTGTCACAGATCGAATTGGTACATCTCAACAGGGTTCTAAACTTAGGTCGTATCAAACATTTAAAAGCAACTTTAACATGGAGAATTACTTACTAACTGAACACGATTTTTCTAGGCGAAATTTGTTTGCCAAACTCAGAGTCAGTGCACACGATCTCCAGATAGAAGTGGGGAGACATACAATTCCCAAAACTCCTGTACAAAAAAGA
>CM067360.1:34742682-34842682 GCA_034401795.1 Chaetoderma sp. LZ-2023a | reverse complement strand
AAAACATGGTCAGTAAAGAGAAGTGGTTGATAAAAATACATCGTTTAATTATCAGTCTAAACAGTGTTTGGGGTCACAATGTGTCGGTACTTACGAGCACCCCTCTTTAAGAACCACCAGCTAGTGGCCCCGAAAGTAAGCCTCCCTTATAGACAAGTTTGCCTGCATAAGCATTTACAAATAATATTGGTAGTTTAGAACAAGTTTGACTTTATTTAACTGATTAGCATAGAGAACTCTTTGAGCACCATGGTAGGCATAGCTAACCAAAACATTTAATCTGTTTCAGGGAAAATTATGGCAAGTGGTCATCCAATGACATGGAGCGTGCTCTGTCTGCACTCCGAGGTGGAGGAATTGGTTTGAATGCAGCAGCTCGAACTTACAGTGTACCTAAGGCAACATTAAAACGGCATCTGGACTGTAAGAATAAATTTGCAAATGACCCCACAAGACAGTTTGGTAGGTCAACTGCACTACAAGTCGAGTTAGAATAGGAATTGGTTGAGCACGTCTTAAAACTAGAAAGCATGTTTTTCGGTCTTACCAGGAAAGATCTTATGTCACTGGCATTCCAACTTGCACAGAGAAATGGCATTCGACACGTTTTCAACAAGGATAAGGAAAGCACTGGAAAAGACTGGTTTAAGTCGTTTTTGAAGAAACATCCTCAAATTGCACTCCGTCAACCAGAGGCTACATCTTTAGCACGGGCATCAGGTTTTAACCAAGAGAGTGTGAATAAATTCTACGATATGTTAGAAGGCATTCTTGATAAGAACACAATGGACGCAACGCGAGTCTTTAACATGGATGAGTGGGGTCTATCAACAGTACAGTCACCACAGAAAATATTAGCATTGAAAGGAAAGCATCAAGTTGGTGCAATGACAAGTGCAGAGCGCGGCGTTAACACCACTGTTATTTGTTGTGTCAGTGCATCGGGACAGTATGTTCTACCAATGATACTGTTTAAACGTAAAAGAATGAAAGATGAGCTGAAAGATGGTGCTCCGCCGAGGAGCTTAATGTTATGTAATGACAGCGGGTGGATGGATCAAGAACGATTTCTATTATAGATAGAACATTTCCTGTCTGTTATGAAGCCTACAAATGAAATCCCAGTTCTCCTTATTATGGATGGTCATAGTTCACACACTAAGAATCTGGAAGCAATCAATATGGCTCGGGAAAATGGACTCATTATGCTTTCGCTACCACCACACAACACATAGATTGCAGCCACTAGATGTGGCGTTTTTTAAACCCCTAAACACATACTATAATTAGGCTGCTGAACGGTAGTTACGAGACAATCCAGGCAGAGGAATTACAACATTTCAAGTTTCTAAATTATTCGGACAAGCATACATTAAAGCTGCCACAATGGCAAATGCTGTTAGTGGCTTTGCTAAATGTGGTATTTGGCCATGCACAAGAGATGTCTTCGAAGAGCATGAATTCCAACAGTCTGCCTTATCAAAACAAGCTACAGATCCCGCAACTACCCCGAGTGTCAGTACAGCGATGGATTCCACAACTACCCCGAGTGTCAGTACAGCAACGGATCCCGCAACTACCCTGAGTGTCAGTACAGCGACAGATCCCGCAACTACCCCGAGTGTCAGTACAGAATCGATTAAAAAAGATATGATCCAATGTCAAAACTGCGAAAAATGGGTGCACATTGCATGTGCCGACATAGGTTTTGGCTCCCAGTATGTATGCGAATTATGCGGGGATTAGCCAGATTAAAGCGTAATATGAAAAAAGCATCTGCCATGCATGGCACCAAATGGTCGGTATGTCAGTATTGCTAGGCCAAAAATCGTGCATTCTTGGCATTGGATGATATGCAAATTAGTCGTGGATGTCTCTCAATGCATGTCATATACAGTCAAACATGTCCATAGCGACCACTATATAATCCTACAAATATGCTCACTAAAGATGGACAGTCACTTACTATGATTCAGTTGCTATCGTAAATAGCTTTTGGGAACAAAATATGGCGTTTCTTCAAAACAGGTGGTATTGCAACCACCCATCTTAAAGAACCACCATATACTGGCTCCGAAAGCAAGCGGTTGTTATAGAAAAGTGTGACTGCTTATGTCATATGAACATAGCAACAAATAATCATATACTTGTTAATATATACAATCCGGATTAGGCCGTATGGAAAGAAAACAGTTATAATTGCAGTGGTCCAATTTTGGCTTTCATAGTGGTCCAAATTTGCCTCCATGGTGTCTTAATTGGACCAAAACAAAATATTTTTGAAATTATCCTAATACTCTTTGTTCTTATCGTAATTACTTAAGGCACTGCCACAAGTTTACCATTGGAGATGTGTTACAAATAGAGTAATTAAATATAGATTGTTCCTTGAAATTCACGATTTATTGCAATTTTATCTTAGGGGGGTCCAATTTTGCCCCCCTTTCCCCTAGTAGTAGTAGTAGTAGTAGTAGTAGTAGTAGTAGTAGTAGTAGTAGTAGTAGTAGTAGTAGTAGTGTTCGTTTCTTTTCGTTTCGTTTCGTTAATTACCATAAACCTATAGGCTTATGGTAATCGCCGAAACGAAACGAAACGGTACATTGTTGGCGGAAGTAGTATTAGTGGTGTTGGTGGTGGTGGTTTTGGTGGTGGAAACTGCGGCAATATTAGCAGCAACAGCGACACTAGTAGTAGCAGAGATAGCAGTAGTAGCAGCAGCAGAGGTAGCAGCAGCAGCAGCAGCAGTAGTAGTAGTAGTAGTAGTAGTAGTAGTAGTAGTAGTAGTAGTAGTAGTAGTAGTAGCAGCAGCAGCAGTAGTAGTGTTCGTTTTGTTTCATTTCGTTTCGTTTCTTTAATTACCGTAAGCCTATAGGCCTATGGTAATCGATGAAAAGAAACGGTACATTGTTGGCGGCAGTGGTATTAGTGGTGGTGGTGGTTTTGGTGGTGGAAACTGCGGCAATATTAGCAGCAACAGCGACACTAGTAGTAGCAGAGATAGCAGTAGTAGCAGCAGCGGCAGCGGTAGCGGTAGCGGTAGCGGTAGTAGTAGTAGTAGTAGTAGTAGTAGTAGTAGTAGTAGTAGTAGTAGTAGTAGTAGTAGTAGCAGCAGTAGTAGTAGTAGTAGTAGTAGTAGTAGTGTTCATTTCGTTTTGTTTCGTTTCGTTAATTACCGTAAGCCTATAGGCTTATGGTAATCGATGAGACGAAACGATACATTGTTGGCGGAAGTAGTATTAGTGTTGCTGGTGGTGGTGTTGGTGGTGGTGGTGGTGGTTTGGTGGTGGAAACTGCGGCAATATTAGCAGCAACAGCGACACTAGTAGTAGCAGAGATAGCAGTAGTAGCAGCAGCAGCAGCAGAGGTAGCAGAGGTAGCAGAGGTAGCAGCAGCAGCAGCAGTAGTAGTAGTAGTAGTAGTAGTAGTAGTAGTAGTAGTAGTAGTAGTAGTGTTCGTTTAGTTTCGTTTCGTTAATTACCGTAAGCCTATAAGCTTATGCTAATCGACGAAACGAAACCAAACTGTACATTGTTGGCGGCAGTAGTATTAGTGGTGGTGGTGGTTGAGGTGTTGGTGGTGTTGGTGGTGGTCGTTTTGGTGGCGGAAACTGCGCCAATATTAGCAACAACAGCGACACTAGTAGTAGCAGAGGTAGCAGTAGTAGCAGCAGCAGAGTTAGAAGCAGAGGTAGCAGCAGAACCGGTAGCAGCAGTAGCAGTAGCGGCAACAGTAGTTGTATGCCTAGTAGTACTAGTCGGTTCGTTTCGTTTCGTTTCATTGAATACCAATAATATAGTTTCAAAGTCGTTTCGTTTCGTTTCGTTTCGTCGATTATCATAAGCCATAAATTAGTCCTACATATGAAGGTATAAACTATGAAAGTAGTTGATACGTTTGAAGTGAAGAACCCCCCCCCCCCCACCCCACCCCCAAATGAATGCCGCTTTCGGTATCCGGTGATGTCAAGTGAATTTCATGAATATTAATGAACTGAAGTAATCGTGGTAATGGACTAACCCTAGGTTCTTTAAAACTTGCTTAGTAGACATAAGCCAACAATTAATTTTTTTCCAACAGTTAAAAACATGTGAGCATTTTATGTTAATTTTGACAGTTTGGTAAAACATTGATAAGTACCCATCCCTTCCAATCTAAACATAGAGCCGTAGCTTCGTGCTATGCCGAGAATACGAGCTATCTCGCTCCCGTTTAGCGCAGGAGATCTCGCGAGAACACGAATTCCATCCCTTCTTCTAGAGCCTCTCCAAAACAGAGGCGCTCCTGTCAATCAGCCTAATCCGCCGCGGCGCAGAAATGTACACGAAGGAGGTGGTAACGTTTGATTGCGAAAATTGCTCATTTAAACTGCTATATAAGCGCAAATAGGCCTAAGTATTAGAAAGCGCATTGAGGTATCTGGCAATTTGTATAAAGTCTACAATCTGAATCAGTAAATTTGTATGAATAGTTACTTGTTTTGACAGCATTTTGCACAAAACTTTGTCAAAAGATTCAGAACTGTCAAATAAAAACTGGCCACTGCGCAGATGCGTTCTGCGTAGTGCTACATCATAGAACGAGAGTGATAAAAACTAATTCACGAAATACGGTACTCACGAATTTAAGCAACTCGACCAATTCCACTATTACTGAAAGATTACATTTTTTTGGGGTGTTATCCGGTTATCACGAACGCTGGAATTTGACCTCATCTGCATTTACAACTATAAATTAAGCGTCATCACGTGACCTACTTCACGAAACGTGCAACACGTTTGGCTCTGGCTTGTTTGGTGCTCTGTTTTCCCGGGAAATAACAGTCGAATAAAAAAATATTCTCTATGGAGCCAATATGCCCAGTCGAATACGGCCATTGACACCAAATTCACCGCCTCATAACAGTAGAAATTACGGGATTACATCACCCTCGAAAACACATGCATAACGCGCAGTACTCCGAATCCATCTGTAGACCAGGCATGGATATTTATAACTAAGCAGGAAGTTTATTTTAGGGTTTATGTTTATTTTATTGCATGTTTTATTTCAGTGAGTGATTGCTAGTAAATTACGAAATTGACAGCATTTGTTGATACAATTCCTACTCTTATATTAAATTAGCGAAAGTGTGTACACCCTCGAAAACCCATTATCAGATAATATATACGACGTCAATCAATTACGTCACATATGTAGGCTGACGCCAAAATCAAAAATAGTTAACGAATGACCGATTATAGAAGTCCGTCATGAACGAATTGTATGTTTTTAATTCCATTGCCATAAGGTACTACTGAATTCCTTAATAATAATAATAATAATAATAATAATAATAATAATAATAAAAAAATTCCATTGAATGTTTTGAAACTAATCTGACTGGGCACTGTTGCTGCAATACTAAGGCAGCAACAGCCCCAGTCAAATTAGGTTCAAAATATTCAACAGTTTAGCTGTATATGGTTACCTCTAATTGGGGTTTTGGGAATCCCAAGACGCGCAAAACAATTAAAAAAACCCTAAGTGGCGTACGTTGTACCCCAGTCTCCCCTACGTTACGCGATTGAGCCAGCGCGGAGGATTTCTATAAATGCTGTTAATTTATTTCTACAGATAGAGTATTACATGCAATTCAAAAGTATACAAAATGGTAATTCATTGATATAAATAATGTACACATCTTAATATATGCATGGATCCTATATATTCTAAGCAATCCAGTTTTAGTGGAGACCAGTGGTAGCGCAGTGTGGAAAATAAGCCTAGCGCGCAAAGTCCGTATGCAAAGCCATGAATATCAATATGTAGGCCTACACCAATCCGAATTATTATCTTGATATCTGGTAATGTTAATCACATTCTTAAATGAATTAATGAGCATTAATGTTCCCTTAATATATTATCTTTAAGGCATGCATACCTGCAAGTTATCGCGCTACTTTTATAATTTTGATGGTAAGCCCTTCGGTAGCGTCTTTTGGAAAGTTGTACTAGTTTTCCACGCGTTGTCATCGTTGCTAGGCATGGCCAGATAACTACAATATTTGATTGGTTGCCGTTCCTAGCAGGCGGTGCCCTTTAGCTGACGTCATATGCAAAGTTAGAGTTGTCAATGACAACAAAGAATGAGCGCTGTCACAAAGTTACGTTAAACTTCTATAAAATAGAGAGTGATAAAAGAAATACTTTTTATTAGCTCACCTGGCCTGAAACGCCAAGTGAACTTATGCCATGACGACAGTCCGTCGTCTGTCCTTCTGTCATCAACTTTCTTTTTTTAAATGTTTAAATGGCTTCTCAAGAACCTCTGGGTGGATTTCAACCAAATTGGGCAGGAAGCATATGTTCTTAGGGCATAGAGATCCAAATCTGTTCAGAGAAAGCTGATCGACCAATTTGGCCGGTGGTCATCTTGGATTTTGGCCGATTTTTAGAAATGTCTTAAAAAATCGTCTCCGAAACCGCATCAATTCAAAATTCATGAAAGATAATCTAAAGGGCAAGAGTTGAAGCAACCTTGTTCAAGGGAACTTGATTGGCTGCATGATTGCTTCGGCGGCGCATCCATATTGGATGACCTATAGCTTTTGCAAAAATGACTTCTCCAGAACCCCTGAATGGATCGGGTAGAAATTTGGGAGATATGATTAGGCCCCTAAGGGCCTTTAATGTCTGTTGAAAGGAAGATGATTCGTAAAAAAACCCATGATCGCCATGGACCCATCAAAATGTAGCGTTCCTGATAACGCAGTTTAACTTACCGGGCTAATACTGAACTATTCGCACGGTAACAGCCCAGCACTGGCCCAGTAATCTACGTTATGTGGGGTGTTTGGTGGCCATATTGGAATTTTTATTTGATGTGTTGTTAAACCGAAATTGGTTTTATATACGTTTTTGGGTATAGGCCTATGCTGATTACAAATTTCCACTTTCGGAACAGTTGCATAAACGATTTGGCGTTTCATACAAGAACTGCTTGAAATCTCCAACACCATGGAGCTCGTCTTGGATCTTTTTCACACCAAAAACTCCCATAGGCCTACTAAAGCAATGGAAAATTTCAAATGTCTTCTCGAGAACCGCTGGGCTGATTTAAATTATATTTGGCAGAAAGCATCTTAAATTAGGGCATAGAGATACAAGTAAGTTGGTTCAAGGGAAGGCGATCGGCCAATTTGGCCAATGGCCACCTTGGATTTTGGCCGATTTTTAGAAACGTTTTTAAAAATCTTCTCTGAAAGCACTTGGGGGGGATTGATTCAAAACTCATGAAATATCATCCAGGGCAAGAGCTGAACCAATTAGTTTCTTCAAGTGTAGGCCTACATGATTGGCCTGTGGTTTGGCTATCTTGGATGATCTAGTTTTCGTGAAACTTCCTTTCAAGAACCACTGAACGGATCGTGGAGAAATTTGGGAGATATGATTAGGGCCTAATTAGGGTCATTTTGTTCAAGGGAACTTGATTGCACAAGTATTTGTCCGAGTTTAGCTTCATTAGATCTAGCAATAATGAATATATACCACATAGCGTCGCGCAAACCCCATTCAAAAGAGACGCTAAAATATATTTTTGCATATGTTTTGTTGGAATTGCCCTTGAATGCTGGTGTTGACTTGACATTCATGATTCTGAGATGATCAATTTGAGCTTTCGCAATAATATAAGGATCGTGTAGCACTTGGAGGTAATAACCTTGACCTTCTAGTCTTGGCACTGACATCATGGAGACAAAAGAATGAATTCACATTTCCAGAGTATCCATCGATGATCTGCCCTCATATGACGTCATACTCAGCTAAGCGGCCTGTCGGATGGCGTCATAATCATTACGTCATAGATGATTCTATTAGGCCGGTCTTTAACTCTTAATAGTCCGACACGTTGCACGAATTGTATGTCTCTACTTTTTAATAAACATGCTGATGAATATTTTGAAACTAATTTGACTGGGCGCTGTTGCTGCCATAGGCATCAACAGCACCCAGTCAAATTAGTTTCAAAATATACAACAGCGTACCTGTATAGTTTTCTGGAAATTGATAGCCAGGGAGTTCAGAGATCGATCGATCCCAACCCGAGGATGGTGGTAGGTGGTGGTGTGGGGTGGGTGGGTGGTGGTGTGGTGTGGTGTGGTGTGGTGTGGTGTGGTGTGGTGTGGTGTGGTGTGGTGTGGTGTGGTGTGGTGTGGTGTGGTGTGGTGGTGGTGTGTGTGTGTGTGGGGGGGGGCGGTGGGTGTGTGGGTGTGTGTGTTTGGGTGGAGCTTAGCTAGAGATGGGTGGGGCATAGCTAAAAATGGAAAGGTCCATTTATTTTACAACAGCATTATCTGATCTCTAGCGCGCAATCAGTTTAGCACAAGACAAACAGCTTAACTGAGTATGTTTTATTGGCAAATTATAGTTATTTTATGCCAACAACCTTTGATCGCGAGCTTGGATGGCGATATAGCTGTAATCTACAGTTTGGTAGTGTGGCCGAAAGAGTGAGATTTGGCAGAGGGTCGGGGATGAATATCCCTCTCCCTAAGGTGGTCCAGGGGTCCTCCCATGGAATTTTTTTAATTAGTTGATTTGAGACACAAAAAACCGCCACTTTCTCTAAAATAGCGTGGCTCCAAGATGGCGCTATGGAAGTCATGATTGCCCACTAACAGTTTCTTGTCAGATAATCTGACAATTGAGGTATAAAATTTGCTGTTTTACAGTAAATACTGCATTATAACTATTATATTATACTTTGATGAAAATGTCAGATGCGTGAGATTTGCATGTAGCTGCGCGAGAGAGTGGCAATGAAGCCAAATGCATGAGTCTCACGCCGAATGCGTGTGAATGGTGTGGAATCTATATAGGCATACCATTTACTCTAGCAGGCAATTACAACATTTGAGATGAGATTTGAATCCGCTTGACTTAATTATCTTGAGCACTAGAGTTAGTTATCTCACGAACTCGACTTAGTTATCTCGATCACTCGACTTAGGCTAATTATCTCGACCACTCGACATAATTATCCCAATCGCTCGGGTTAGTTATCTACAGCACTAGAATTAAATATCTCAAGCACTGGATTTAATTAAATTTGATCACTCGACTCAGTTATCTCGAGCACTTGACTTAATGATCTCGAGCACTTGACTTAATCATCTCGAGCACTTTCTGTAATTGATGATGACCCCATGCTACACGCCACGTATATGATCATGACGTCATATGATGGATGGATAAACTGGAAAGTTCCATTGCCTTAGTTATCTCGAGGACTTTACTTAGTTATCTCGAGCACCTGACTTAGTTGGGTCTATCTCGAGCCCTCGACTTAGTTATCCTGGCTGCTCAACTTAATTATCTCGAGTGCTTGAGTTAATTATCTCGTCCGCTCGACTGGGATAACTCCTTTGTCTATGGACTGTTGAAAACAATGTGATAGTATGTCCGACAGTTCTGTTGACTGTTTTTAAAAAATATTCCCGTAAGTATTTCGTCTGCCCCCCCCCCCCCACCCCCCATGGCCTTTGATGTTTTTAGTCAGGTAATAACGTCTTGATCCCATTCGGTCTGATAGTGATATTTTCCATTCTGCGTGTTTTATGAACTGTGTATGCAATTTTGCTGTAGGCTCTTTCAGTGAACACACTAGGACATTGGCTGTAAGTGATTCGGCGTTGCTGTGGCTGGTACCTACGAGAATTCCACTGGTCTTTAGGGGACGGATTCCTTGTTTGTCAGATTTTTGGTTGTTAATATAACTCCAGTAGGGGTTTGACTCAACTGTAAAGCCATCGAGCAAATTCACCTTCCCAGATTATCCATCTATCATCTGACGTCACATGACGTCATAATGAGCTAAACAACGTATAGGATGACATCATAATCATTACGTCATACATAATTCTATTTGGCCTGTCTTTAACGCTTAATAGTTCGACACGTTGTTCGAACTGTATGTCGCTACTATTTAATAAACATGCTGTTTAATATCTTGAAACTAATTTGACTGGACGCTGTTGCTGTTTTAGTTCCAAAATATTCAATGGCTTACCTGTATAGTCTTCAGGAAATTGATAGTCAGGGCGTTCAGAGATCGATTGATCTCAACATGAGCGAGGTGTGGGTGGAGCTTAGCTAGAGATGCGCAGGGCATAGCTAAAATGGAAAGCTCCATTGTTAACATAGTTGTTGCGGGAATTTCCCCAGATATCTTTTAGGCATAGGCTGCCAGTCTTTTTTAAACTGGCTGTGTGTTTTGTTCCTGCAGTTGATTAAGCGCTCATCTTGTTGTTTATCCAGGATAATGATTCTTGTGAATGAGATAGCTTAATTACGTAAATTTTTTCCTGCTTGTTTCATTTAGGAAATTTTTAATTAGTTACCAATTTATCTCTATATCACGGCTATTCTCGTGACCATTGAAGTATTAATTCGTTCTTGCAAACTCCAATGAATCTTTATGCATGGCGCCACAGCGTCCTTTAGAATATTGAAAAAAGTGTCTAGATGGTTTCTTTTTGTCAGAGATGTTTCAGACAATGGTTGCCATAACGGCATCGTGGTCACTGAATTGGTCTGGTGAGTGAATATTACTTCATCATCATCATCATCATCTCATCATCATCATCATCATTTTACGAGACATAAGCCATTGGCTTGTTATTGCCTCAGTGTTTTTGTTGTAGTATGGCTTTTCAGTCTAATTCAAGAGTTCTTTCCTTGAAGTAGATTTCTGGTTTGTGTTTGAATGATTTGACTGTTGTTGTTTAATTATGTCTCCTCGAAACCGTTAGATTTAAGACTTTGACAATTACCTCTCTGATGTCAACATTCTATCTTTTGCCGTGTCAATAACAAAGAAGCTGGTGTACATTTTCCAACAATTTGGTTGATGCTGTTGCTCTCTACGAAAGCAGCTCCATCAAATTTGCAGAAAAATTAAACCAAATCATCTTTTAATTTAATTTGAGAATTTAAAATTCTGACATCAGAGTGGAAAGGGTTAACATTGGGTGTTCCCCGCGTCAACTGCGATGTGCCGCCTACACTCATGGTTACACCACGCTGCTCCTCGCATTTGGTTACTTGTTGACTTGTGGTGGCCGTAATTGGCCGGGTAATGTTGTTGATAAAGTGTCTCCTTGACGGGTTGGGAAAGACACTAGCTGTTCCATACTAAATTATTTAAAGATATCTGTTTAGGCTTGGTCGTCTGAATCTGATAAAGAAGAACCAAGTTCTATGCTGAGTTTTGTTTTCCAGTCAATTTTCCTGCAGGCATTATGTATCAGGTAAACATTTTGTGGCTTTAACTGAACATGTGACAATTGCACGGTTGACAAATTACGAGTCAGATGGAATGTTTGCTAAGTCGTTGTCTACTGTAGGCGCCTATGATTTTGATATTCAACTAGCATACAGTTCGACATTGAAATGCTGATAGCTCTGATTGGTCAACTGATGACGCCACCGCTTGGCGATCCTTATTGCACGCTTGTCATTCACACACGTATATTCATTTCATACAAATGTTACGTTTGTGCTTAATAATAATTGCTGTTCCGACCTAAGACTAATGCCATTTCGAATATCTCTGTTTATTGCCACCGTAGCTGAAGAGTAATTATAAGGCCGTGTGACTCCATGCAGATTATTGCTGTTTCATTTCTATCATTCATGCAGACATATTCGTCTCATATAATTACTAGCTTTGTGTTTATTTACCAGGGTGACCATCTCTTGGAGGTGCCTACATCCCTCATGAGACCAGGACCTGACATAGGCATCTGCAGCAGGCTATTGTACAAGTCCTGGGATGGGTACAGATTGTCAAGAGCAAACGTGCGCCAAGCCCAGACACTCCTGGTAACCAACCAGGTTAAGCAATCCAGCGCCAGGTTGATATGATCCTGGATGGCTCTCTGGACTGATACCGGACTAGGCTGGCACGATGCGGGTGCTGTTACTGTAACAGCTGGGACACATGCGAGAGCGCCGCAATGGAGGCTCTCGAACTCTCCTCCACATCTCACAAAGCGGTATTTGCCTAGCGCAGCGCGCTCGAGCACAGCGCTCCCGTGTCAGAGCGGGAGCCTGGTCGCATGTCTTCACCTAGCACAGTGCGGTCATCCGTGCTGTGGTTAGACACCACACTGTACTTCTGGTACTCGCCAGGTACGATGTGTGATCGCTTTTCCATGTGCAAGGCCTTCGCGAGACATCCATTCACCTTAATCGACGTCTCAGCCGCTGTAAACATATCAATGATATGTTCAGCCAGCGGCAGAGATGGCATCGTGGTAGCAGCCGGTTTACCTGCCAACCACGGGTGCTGGCCCCGCTGGCTAGCCGACTGCTCCACATTGAGTTCTGGTCTGACATTTACTAGCCACAGGCACATGTCAGACCAGTCCTTCTCTGTGGCTACCTGCGAATGTTCGACTAGGCGTGGGCCTTCATCGTCCTCTACAACATTTGCAGGCATGAACGAGGTACTGATACTCCTGGCAAGCCAGCGAACGCATGCGGGCCCGAAAGAGCAGGCAAGTTAAACGCTCTGGCTAGACCAGGAGCAGGCGCTGTGGCATCGTGTGGGGTATAACTCACCACGCCACGGCCCTGGCCAGCTGCTGTCATACCATCACCAAGCCGACGTATGCAATATGGCTTGCTATCAGCTCCAACCTGGGCTGCCTGTTGTGGGAGTAGACCTAAAGAAAATGTCGCCCGTGCTCCCCGCGAGGGGTGTACCTTCGTCAATTTCCATGGGCCAGCAGAAAATCCTCATCCTCCTGTCCAGAAAGGTTAGACTACGGGTCAGCAAAGGATGCTAACCCAGACTGGCCAGGGAAGGTACAGTACGAGGATACGGTAACTGTGGGCCATGGGTACTCTATGGAACCCGATAAGTGGAGCTACATGTGCGGCAAGCCTGCGGCCAGTCATAAAGACCCACCCCCTCAAGGGAGGGGGGGGGGGGCGGCACCTCTGAATCTTGAACGAAAACTGGTAAAACCATAGGAAAACCAGATTCAGATGTGGGGATTTTCTGCTCCAGAGCAGGAGACAATAAAGACCTTGGCCCAGGGAACATGCCGTGAAGCAACTCTGGTACCAAATCTTTTATTGTCGTCTTCATCTCTCCCATCATTTCACGACGGAAGGCTTCCATATCCATGGATGTGGAAGCTTTCCTCTTACCCTTTGAACCTACACTCTCACAACCTTTTTATGGATTGCTTCTCCTTTTCACTCGCCTTATCTTTGGCCTGTAACAATGTCGGTCATTTGTTCGCCTAACCCCACTGTTTACAAATATCGCAATTTAACAGTGGCCCACAAGTACTACATTTAAAGCAAGGGTGAGGGGCGAAACGAGGCTTCAAGAACTGATCACAAGTTTCACAACTAGGCTTCTGAAAGGCCAGAAGACAAAGACAATGAGTATTTTAGTTAATGACTTAGTAAACTCAAATCAAAATAAATGGAGCGAGAGCTACTGGCCATAAAGACCACTACAAAAAGTGATAAATCAGTGTGGACAAAACATGTTGTTAATAACAAGTGCAAGGCTGATTAGGATGTCATATCTTCGAAAAATGGGGACAATCTGACTAGAAACAACATCCAGGTGTAAGGACAAATTGTATTCTAAATCCAAGAGCATAAAGACTTGAATGGGTAGTGATACAAGCTTTGCAAACCATCAGATAAACAGTGATAAATTGGCAGAAGAAATCTCAAAAAATTTCAAATAGTTTGAAGTGCCTAATTATCATAACACTAGAATATCTGCATCTTTAGAATAGACATACTACCCGATCCGATGCTCTGGAAACTCCACCAACTATGACCTCTTAATTCTCTCCACCATTAATGGGGGTGGGAAAAGGACCAAGAGGGCAAAGTGAGAAGCTCTTCTTCCGAGAACTCTAACTCACTCTGGGCATAGACTTTTTTCCTAACATTTTTTGAGAAAAGGGAGCAATGGTAGAGAGAAACACAAACCCTCTGCTGACTGTAGTGACCATCAATCATAGATATGTACCTGCGGACACAAACACAAACCCTCTGCTGACTGTAGTGACCATCAATCATAGATATGTACCTGCGGACACAAACACAAACCCTCTGCTGACTGTAGTGACCATCAATCATAGATATGTACCTGCGGACACAAACACAAACCCTCTGCTGACTGTAGTGACCATCAATCATAGATATGTACCTGCGGACACAAACACAAACCCTCTGCTGACTGTAGTGACCATCAATCATAGATATGTACCTGCGGACACAAATACAAACCCTCTGCTGACTGTAGTGACCATCAATCATAGATATGTACCTGCGGACACAAATACAAACCCTCTGCTGACTGTAGTGACCATCAATCATAGATATGTACCTGCGGACACAAACACAAACCCTCTGCTGACTGTAGTGACCATCAATCATAGATATGTACCTGCGGACACAAACACAAACCCTCTGCTGACTGTAGTGACCATCAATCATAGATACGTACCTGCGGACACAAACACAAACCCTCTGCTGACTGTAGTGACCATCAATCATAGATACGTACCTGCGGACACAAACACAAACCCTCTGCTGACTGTAGTGACCATCAATCATAGATATGTACCTGCGGACACAAACACAAACCCTCTGCTGACTGTAGTGACCATCAATCATAGATATGTACCTGCGGACACAAACACAAACCCTCTGCTGACTGTAGTGACCATCAATCATAGATATGTACCTGCGGACACAAACACAAACCCTCTGCTGACTGTAGTGACCATCAATCATAGATATGTACCTGCGGACACAAACACAAACCCTCTGCTGACTGTAGTGACCATCAATCATAGATATGTACCTGCGGACACAAACACAAACCCTCTGCTGACTGTAGTGACCATCAATCATAGATATGTACCTGCGGACACAAACACAAACCCTCTGCTGACTGTAGTGACCATCAATCATAGATATGTACCTGCGGACACAAACACAGACCCTCTGCTGACTGTAGTGACCATCAATCATAGATATGTACCTGCGGACACAAACACAAACCCTCTGCTGACTGTAGTGACCATCAATCATAGATATGTACCTGCGGACACAAACACAGACCCTCTGCTGACTGTAGTGACCATCAATCATAGATATGTACCTGCGGACACAAACACAGACCCTCTGCTGACTGTAGTGACCATCAATCATAGATATGTACCTGCGGACACAAACACAGACCCTCTGCTGACTGTAGTGACCATCAATCATAGATATGTACCTGCGGACACAAACACAGACCCTCTGCTGACTGTAGTGACCATCAATCATAGATATGTACCTGCGGACACAAACACAGACCCTCTGCTGACTGTAGTGACCATCAATCATAGATATGTACCTGCGGACACAAACACAAACCCTCTGCTGACTGTAGTGACCATCAATCATAGATATGTACCTGCGGACACAAACACAGACCCTCTGCTGACTGTAGTGACCATCAATCATAGATATGTACCTGCGGACACAAACACAGACCCTCTGCTGACTGTAGTGACCATCATTCATAGATATGTACCTGCGGACACAAACACAAACCCTCTGCTGACTGTAGTGACCATCAATCATAGATATGTACCTGCGGACACAAACACAGACCCTCTGCTGACTGTAGTGACCATCAATCATAGATATGTACCTGCGGACACAAACACGAACCCTCTGCTGACTGTAGTGACCATCAATCATAGATATGTACCTGCGGACACAAACACGGACCCTCTGCTGACTGTAGTGACCATCAATCATAGATATGTACCTGCGGACACAAACACAGACCCTCTGCTGACTGTAGTGACCATCAATCATAGATATGTACCTGCGGACACAAACACAAACCCTCTGCTGACTGTAGTGACCATCAATCATAGATATGTACCTGCGGACACAAACACAAACCCTCTGCTGACTGTAGTGACCATCAATCATAGATATGTACCTGCGGACACAAACACAAACCCTCTGCTGACTGTAGTGACCATCAATCATAGATATGTACCTGCGGACACAAACACAAACCCTCTGCTGACTGTAGTGACCATCAATCATAGATATGTACCTGCGGACACAAACACAAACCCTCTGCTGACTGTAGTGACCATCAATCATAGATATGTACCTGCGGACACAAACACAAACCCTCTGCTGACTGTAGTGACCATCAATCATAGATATGTACCTGCGGACACAAACACAGACAGATTAGTATTTCATAGCGCCAATTATGAATTAACCAGTTTTAATGGCGCCTATCACATCTAATCGCGAGTCCTGGAAACACATAAAAAAATGAATCGTGATGTGAATTAGCCAGAAATGTAATTGAATTCACCTGATAACTTGGTCCTGGAGCATCCTCCGGCTACTTAGCACGGTCAGACATCATTATCAAGGAGAATTAACGTTGAAAAAGTGAAGAAACAGTAGAAAACTTCAAGCAGAGAACTTGATCATGTGTCTCTTTAGCCAATAAATTGGAAAAGAGGAAGTGCTAGTCTGCGTGAGGTTGGGGCTGGCATCCGCCGGACTGTCATCTGACTACCTGCCAATTAGGGGCACCTTACTTTTTAAATCTAAGTGTTTATTGAGTGAAAGTCGATATTTGGAAATATCAGAGGGGGTTAGGGTGGTAAGTGTATACTCTTGAATTGAAATGCGAGCACTCTGCTAGATTTGATGGGTATTGAGAGAGAAAGATGTATGGCGTGTAAGAGCACTCTGCTAGGCTTGAAGGGTATTGAGCTGGGAAGATGTAGTGAGGGAGGGAGTGAGAGCGAGAGAGAGGGGGGGGGAGAGAGAGAGAGGAGGGGAGAGGGGGGGGGGGAGAGAGAGAGAGAGATAGGGGGAGAGAGAGGCAGGGAGAGAGGGGGGACAGGAGACAGACAGACAGATGGACAGAGACTGATAGATACAGGTTTTCTGCTATGTAATGTATGACAAGGGAAAATAATTGTAGAATAAATATAGACTAGTTTATTGGACATAAAATATTAGGCACATTATTAAATGTTTAACAAGACATAGTTCTAAATATACCATTATCAATTATTTTTGGAAGACAGTATCAACAATTTATGTACAAATTGCAATATATTTAACAAAATGGCATGATGGTATTTTAAATTGTCAATAGATAACATATTTTACCAAATTTATACATCTTTGTTGAACGTTAAACGATTGAAAGAACAGCTAATGGAGCTTTCCAGTTTATCCATCCTTCATATGACATCATAATCAACTATGTGATGTGTAGGATGATGTCATAATCAATTACAACATTACAACATGAATGACTCGATTTAGTCCATCTTCAATGCTTGATAGTCAGGGAGATCAGGGATCGATCCCAACGAAGCGAGGTGTTGGTGGAGCATACATTAACTCTTTCACCAACAAATCCCTCAAAAAGTAAATTCTTTACAATATAAAACTTCTGTTGAATATTTTGAAATTAATTTGACTAGAAAAAAATAAGGCAGCCTTAGACAATAATGGCTTCCAGTCAGGTTAATTTCAAAATATTCAACAGTTTTGCAGTTAGGGCATTTGAAACATTCACATTTAAATAGACATAATGGAAAATTTTTGGAAAATCCAAGATGGCCACCAAACAAATTGACATGTTGGAGGCTAAATCGGCTTGCATACAGCGTACATGTTCCTGTGTTCCAAATTCAAGGGAGCTATACAGGCCACTGTTCAATATTTTGAAACTAATTAGACTGGGAGCTGCTTTTGTCATAGTTCTACATCGTAAAGAATACATCCTTTCTGGTCTGCGAGGGTTGAAGTAGATTATGCTCTGAGGGACAGTTGCAGAGAATCTGGAGATGGTGAGTGAAACTGTGCAAGTCAAGAGATTGCTATTTTTGAAAATTAATCACTAGAATGACTGAGTATGGCAGCAATAGATTCCAGTGAAATTAGTTTCAAAATAATCAACAGCTGTCTTGAATTGAGATACTGAAATTTCAAGGTTAAAGGCTACAAGATGGTGGCCCTATAAGATACATAGCTTCATGTTCACATGTCTTAACCCTTTCACCAACAAATTCCTGGAAAAGTACATTCTTTACGATATAAGACTTATTCTGTTGACTATTTTGAAATTAATTTGACTGGAAGCTTTTGCTGCCTTAGTCTTCCATTCAAATTACTTTCAGAATATTCAACAGTTTTCCTGTAGGGTTGTGTTGAAAAAGAGATATGGCGGATTTCTCGGTGAATGGCTTAGAGAGCCATCATCATTTGCCCTGAAAAGACCATCTATCAAGCAAGATTCAATGTAGTTGTCTGTCTGTGTTCGAGTGTAATCACTCCTGAAGGGCGTGGGTAGTAAAGGGTTAAGATGAGGACCTCATAAGCACTTTTCATGCAGAACTGAGAGGCAGGTATATAGCAGGGCAAGATGTGCAAGGATCATAAATATGTGTATAATGTCTATATGCACACATGCGTGCGTGTGAACAGATGTGGGATAATACGATTTAGAATAAAATTATTAGAATCAGGTGGCAATTTGAAAACACTAACTTTTGAGCAATATGTGAGAATATTTGATGGATTGAGATCAATAGCTGAGTATATATGCAGGTGATGATCATCAACACGCATAATCTATGTCTTCTTGTCGTAAAACCAATCATGTGATTAGTGGACATTAAACATTTAACCCTAAAATTTGTTCAAGAAAATTTCAATTTGTTCATAGAAAATGTCCATCTGCAGACCAAGAAGGCTATTTTTGAAAATTTACCACTGGATTGACTGGCTCGGTTATCGAGCAAGTCATTCCAGTTATGAGTTTTCAAATATATTCTACTCTTTGTCTGCAAATGGACATTTCTCAGGACCACTGCCGACGCCGTTTTTGGCTGATATGAGTATTAAAAGGTTCATGGCCAAGATTTTTCCAAGAAAAATTTGTGCTTAGTGTAAGTCAATTTGTGGGCTTAGAGAAGACTATTTTTGAAAACTTCACAGGAATGACTGGCTCATTTATTGAGCTTGCCATTCCTGTACCAGATTTTTTCAAAAATAGTGTTCTGTTGGCTTGCAAATCTAAATTTTTAACAAGAATGCCGTGGCATTAAATGTCTCGTCTGTCTCTGTTTGTCACAGTGGCCTTTGACCTTGCGATTTCAATGTTATCATGCTGCTTCCTAACATTGTAGGTAACCAGATATCTGAGGTTAGTTACAATAGGATTAGCCAATCCTGAAATATAAATGTAAATGATTTGTTAAATAGAAAAATTTAATGTTGAAAAAGCAGAGGTCAAATAGCAATATCAGAATAAACGAAATCTAGGATTTCTTTTTTCACGAGAGAGTTGATACTTACCTCCCTAATACTTTTGATATTGCTAAATATTGGCTTTCACTCAATAAACACTCAGATTTAAAACAGTTAGGTGCCCCTACTGGGCAGGGAGTCAGAGCGTAGTCTGGCGGATGCCAGCCCCACCACCGCGCATGCGCAGACTAGCACTTCCTCTGACTAGATTATTGGCTGACACACATGCAACTATTAAGAGCCTGAAGACCGAGCCTCTGTGGGGTGGAGAGGCCGGGTCCGTATCTAGGGAGGTAAGTATCAACTCTCTCGTGAAAAAAGAAATCCTAGATTTCGTTTATTTCACTTCAAGAGTATACTTACCTCCCTAATACTTTTGATATTGCCAGAATTCGAAAGTGAATCTGGCGGGAGGGAGGCGAGGTCAAAAGACCAGCTCATCCCTATACGCTTTTCTGCGTTTAAGGCACTTAAACTTCTGAAACTGTAAGAAAAAACAGTCAGGATTTGACTAACCATCGGATAACACCACCGATGTATGAGAGATGACCGAATGTCATATGCGCTCCCCCCCCTCCTTCCTGGGAGGAAGAGTCGACTGACCTCAATGTCCTATACGCTCTCTACGTACAAGTGCCATGTACTACAGGACAGAGACGAAAAAGCTCCATTTTCGTAACTCTCAACAATGAACCACACAAATACACAAACCATCACCATATTAATAACGGGTAATCGTGACAATACAATCAACAACGGACAACACATGAACAAGACTGACCTTGTTGAAAATGGCTGCTGACATCATCTTCCCATTGGTAAAGACTGATGCAGGCCCAAAAAAGTGGGTGTTTCCATAAATTAATTGTGAAATATATAAGTAATGAGGAAAAAACCTCCTCAAAAAATATAAACCGAGTTATTTTTTCAAAACCGACAAGGCGAGAGGATTAGAGGTGTCACGGAGATAATGGTCTGTAAAACTTGACTCACAGTGCCACTGAGCCACCGACATAATATCATCCACAGGGACCCCATTAAATAGGGCCGTGGATGTCACTACGCCGCGGACACTGTGAGCCTTGGCCACGTCAACCTGCTTCCCGGTGGCGGATTTATGGCAAAACTGAATGCATTCCACAATCCACCTGGAAATGGTGTCCTTAGAAGCCCTGCCATGGGGTTCAATATATGACAACCATAACGCTGACTGGTCGGTGCGCCACTCCGCCGTACGTTGTTTGTACCGGCGCAGCGCCCGGACGGGACACCATGCTTTAGAATTAGGATCATATCTAGTTAAAGCAGGCAAAATAATAGGTTGACCTGGATATTTCAACGACTGATTTTTAGCCAAGAAATTAATCCTAGGTAGCAGCTTAAGGCCTTCCCCTGAAACCACAAAACGGTCATCCTCGGCTGATAAGGCATGAATTTCACTCCTACGCCTAGCCGAGGCCGCAGCAATTAAAAACACAGTCTTCAGTGTTAATAGTTTCATAGAAATGGAACTAAGTGGTTCAAAAGGCTTATCACCTAGTACTTGAAGCACTAGCGATAAACTCCAAGACGGAATCACAGGTGGATTCCTTGGTCTTAGATTGCCCATGCCTTTAATTAATACATTTAATGTATTTACTTCATCACTTCCCCTCTTAGCCAAGCAAGGAATAACAGACATTAATGCTGACTTATAACCAGCAATAGAGTTAGGCTTGAGGCTATAGGCATCATAGAGGTGACAGAGGAAATCAGCTACTACTTGAATAGATGAATCCATTGGATCAATACATCTTTTTGAGCACCATTCTGCAAATCTGTTGATTTTATAATTATATGCTCTGGAGGTTGACCCCCTCCTGGCTTTGGCCATAAACATGGCTGCTTGCTCAGAAAAGCCCTCCTTAATTCTAGATTCCTTGACAACATCCACGCAGTCAATCTGAACATTGACGGATTGTTGTGAAGGGCCTTGCCCTGGAAGATAATATCGTCCATCAGAGGCAGAGGAACCGGATTGCAGACCAGAAGGTCCAGCAGATCCGTATACCATGATCGGCTTGGCCAATCCGGGGCGATCAGAAGCACTTGGCATTCCTCTTGTCTGATTTTCTGAAGAATTTTTGGAATCAGGATTGCTGGAGGGAATGCGTATGCATACATTCTCCCCCAGCTGATAGCTAACGCATCTGTTGCGAAAGCGCTTGGATCCGGAATCGGAGAGACGTACGTCGTCATCTTCGCATTCTTCTTCGTTGCGAACAAATCGATGTTGGGTTTCCCCCAATGGTCGAACAGACGATCCGCCACACATTGATTTAGTTGCCATTCCGTGGGTAAAACACTCATCCTTCGGCTCAATGAGTCTGCTAGCAGGTTTAACCTTCCCGGAATATGAACTGCTTTCAAGGTAATCTGGTGATCCAGACACCAACAAAGCAGTTTCCATGTCATCATACAGAGACTGGGCGACTTCGTTCCGCCCTGGCGGTTTATGTAAGTCACAACTGTTGAGTTGTCTGAACGAATAAGAACAATCTTGCCCTGAACTTTCTGTAAGAAATGTTCCAGGCCCAGGACTACTGCTTTTAGCTCCAGTAGATTTATATGTTCCTTTGACTGTTCCAGATTCCAAAGCCCTGATATCGTGTACTCTTCCAGGCAAGCTCCCCAGCCCTCCATCGATGCATCTGTATACACAGTCACCTGAGGGTGGGGAGGGGTTAGCAAAACCCCCGGCAAGAGATTCTCTGTATTCAACCACCATTGCAGGTGGTGAATGAGAGGCGCCAACACTGACACATTCGAGTCCAGCGAACCTGTACTCTGGGTCCATTGTGTCATGAGAAATAACTGGATCGGCCGCCTGCGTAAGGCGGCCTGAGGAATGACTGGTTCCAATGAAACCATCAACCCCAGCATTCTCAAGTAAACCCGTGCCAGGACATGACGACTGTCGCACACTGACTGAATTAACGAGATGAGTTTCTGAACTCTCTCCTGAGTAGGATAAACATATCCTGTCTCTAGATCGAAGAACATCCCCAGGTAAACAAACTTCTGGGATGGAGTCAGCTCTGATTTTGGGAAATTGATCATCCAGCCTAAGTCTGTGAGAGTTTTCAAAACAATCTCCAGATTGGCCGACAAACTTTCCCGGGTGTGCGCTTTCAACAGCCAGTCGTCTATGTACGTGTGGACTGCTATGCTTCTCCTGCGGAGGTATGCTGTGATCGCAAGAACCACACGGGTGAAAACCCGAGGAGCCGTGGAAATTCCGAAGGGCAACACCCTGAATTCCCACTGTCTGCCCTGGAATGCAAATCTCAGGAAGCGACAGAAACTCCCGTGGATGGGGATGTGGAAATAAGCGTCCTTCAAATCTATCGACGCCGTCCACATCCCCCTCTCCAACCCCGCCAACACCGAGCGCACCGTTTCCATCTTGAAACTGGGCGTCTCGATGAACTTGTTCAATGGCTTGAGGTTGAGAATCGGTCTCCACCCTCCGGTGCGTTTTGTTACTAAGAACAGGGTTGAATAGAAGCCCGGACACCTTTGTGCCGGCTGAATAGCTCCTTTTTGTACGAGGGAATTTATCTCCTCCTCGATACACAACCTTTGCTCTGGCTCTCTCGGAATGGGAGTCCAGACTGGCACTAGAGACAGTCGCGACGGCGGGCCTGTCATCCACTCTGGATGATACCCGACGGAAAGCCATCGCAAGACTAAACGGTCCTGAGTTAACCGTTCCCACTCTTGCATGTGGTCGGCTAGCCGGCCTCCCACCGGTCCACCTAGGGACCGCGGTGGACACAAGGCATGCAAGAGCGGCACTGTCTCCGTTGCCATACACACCGGAGTGGTTCTTACCGCGGTAAGCGTCCTGTCAGGACCGATAACCACGCCCAGATCCTCGCGCGCCCCGCCCCGCCCCGCGCGCACCTTGGTGCGCGGGCGGCTGCCTGGCTGACGGCGCCTGAGGAACCTGCGCCCCCCTCGCTGCTGGCCAAATCGCACGCGGCCGAGGCCGACGCTGCGACGGTGGCTGGCCTCTGACTTGGCCAGCACCACCTCGAGCCTGCAGGGGACGATACGCAGGGGCCGCGGCGCGAACGTTAGCACGACGCAGCACCTCAAACTGCTCGCGCAGCGCCCTCTGGTTATTCACCAGGGTGACCGTCTCCTGGAGGTGGCGACATCCCTCACCTCCAAAAAGACCAGGACCCGTCATAGGCGTACGGAGTAGCCTATTGTACAGGTCCTGAGACGGGCACAGATTGTCCAGGGCAAACGTGCGTCTTGCCCGGACACTCCTGGTCACCGCCCGAGTCATACAGTCCAGCGCCAGGTTAATACCATCCTGGATGGCTCGCTGGACCGTGACCGGGCTTGGCTGGCGCGATGCGGATGCCGTTACTACCCCCTGTAACAGCTGGGAGACGTGGGACAGAGCGGCAATCGAAGCCCTCCCACTCTCCTCCGCATCACGCAACGCGGTATTCGCCGAACGCAACGCGTTCGAGCACAAGACCCCCGTGTCAGAACGGGAGCCTGGCCGCGCATCCTCACCCAAAGCCGCGCGGTCATCCACGCTGGGCTTGGGTACCACACCGTACCGCTGGTAATCCAGGGGCACGATGCGACAACGCCTGGCCACCTCGCGAGGGGCCTTCGCGAGACGTCCACTCGAGTTAATGGACGACTCCGCCGCCTTGAACATGTCAACGACATGCTCCGCCAGCGGCAGAGAAGGCATAGCGTTAGCAGTCGGTTTCCCAGCTAACCACGGCCTGTGGTCACGCTGGCTAGGCGACTGCTCCACGGGCAGATCAGGCCTAACGCTCACCAACCACTGGCAAGCGTCAGACCAATCCTCCTCCGTGGCTAACTGCGAGCGCTCTACAAGACGGGGTCCTTCGTCTTCCTCCTGAGCGCAAGCAGTAGAGCTTGACGGCGGGTATGCTGATACACCTGGCAAGCCAGGGAAAACATGCGGGCCTGATAGCACCGGCATGACAATATCACTGGTTTGACCAGGAGCAGGCACCGTGGCAGAGCGCGGGGTATATACCGCCCCACCACGGGCCCGGCCAGCACCAGCAACACCCTCGGCAAGCCGAGGTATGCGGTACCGCTGGCCATCAGCAGCGCCCTGGGCCACCACCTGAGCCGCGGACTTTACTCCAGGGTGAGTAAAACCGTGGAAGAAGCCGCCTGTATTCCCCGCGAGGGGTGCACAAACTTCTTCATCCATGTCCACGTCGTCAGACGGCGACCCTAGCAGGTAATCCTCATCACCCTGGTCAGAAAGATTAGACCCCGGGTCAGCAAAGAGAGCTAACCCGGGCTGACCAGGAACGGTGCCATAGGAGGTACTGGCCACCGCGGCGTGCGGATACCCCTGGACTGATAAGCAGCCCGCGGGTTCCAGCGACAACCGTCCACGGTCCCCTCTCGGCGCGGCAATAAGCCTGCTGCCAGGGTCGTGGAACGCCCCCTCTAATGGGGCCACCTCTGGATCGTCGAACAACGGAAGCGGTCTAAGGAAAACCGATCCAGAGGCGGGGATTACCTGCTCCGAAGCCGATGATGAGGACAGTAAAGGATTTGGTCCAGGAAGCATGCCACGAAGCAACCCTGGAACCAAATCCTTTATTGTCCTCTTCATCTCTCCCAACATCTCGGTCCGGAAGGCCTCCATATCCACCGCGGACGAGACCTTCCCCTTACCCTTCCTACTTACAACCTCTCGTTTCCGCTTCTTCTTCTTCTCCTCCTCTACCACCTTGTCCGTCGCCTGTAAGCAGCACAAGAATTCGGACATTAACTCGCCCCCCCAGTGCTTACATATGTCACAATTAACCAAGGGACCACAAGGGCTACATTGATAGCACAGATGAGGCCAGAACTTTTCATGTAGAAAACGTCCACAGGACGCGCAACCCGGTCCCTGAAACAGGGCAAAGGACAAGGAGTATGAGCAAACTAGTTAAGCTTAGAGACTCAAACCAACTCAAAGAGAAGGAAAACGATCATAAAGATCAATATACATCAGAAACCAGCATAGCGCTTGAATTGCTGATAAATACATAGCCAGGCTGATTATGACGTCATTAATCCCGTGACAGGAAAAATTCGATCCCAACAAAACATCCAAGTGCAAGGACGAATTGTATGCTGAATGGATAAGTCGACTACACAACCATCAGATACATATAGATAACTCTTTTCTGGCAAAAATGTTAATTATCTCCCTTTGTTTGTTTACAATAATTAACATCACCACATTATCAATAACTAGATACCTGACACTTTGTATAGACAAACCATCCAACGTGACGAACCGGAGAACTCCACCATCTGCACGCCTCTTAACTCTCTCCACCTCATGGGGAAGGAATTGGATCAAGAGGGCAAAGTGAGAAGACCTTTATACTAGGCCTCCAACTCACTGGACATAATTTTTCATTTGGTTAGATAACCTAACAGTGTTAGTAGGAAATGGAACCATGGTGGAGAGAAAACTAACTCTCTGCTGCTGTGATGTCACCACCTAGCGTCATACAGACCTGTGGACATAAACAGAAAGAGAAATTAGCCCTAGGTAGCACCGAGTTGACATAAACCAACTAACCAAGGCGCTTATCACGGTAAACGCGAGTCCCGGAAACACAATACACCGGGAAGAAAACTCGCTAATTTTACTAGAAGTCACCTGATTTAAAGGTCCTAAGTCCTCCTGTGGCGAAGTGTTCCCTCCTGCCATCCAAATCAGATACTATCACACCAAAATAACACCACTTAAACAGTTTAAGAGTAAGAAAAGCTTATGCACAAAAAGACATGTGTGTTCTCTCTGCCAATAATCTAGCAAAGAGGAAGTGCTAGTCTGCGCATGCGCGGTGGTGGGGCTGGCATCCGCCAGACTACGCTCTGACTCCCTGCCCAGTAGGGGCACCTAACTGTTTTAAATCTGAGTGTTTATTGAGTGAAAGCCAATATTTAGCAATATCAAAAGTATTAGGGAGGTAAGTATACTCTTGAAGTGAAATGGACGTGACCTTTGACTTAATAATCTCACTATTAGCATGCTGCCTCATTATCGTATATGAAACCATGTGTCCAAGTTTGGTTCCAGTAGGATTACCAAAATATAGGCAAACACAAAAATGTAACATTGGAAATACAGAGATCAAATATCAAGGCTATGATGATGTTGGACCTAGTGATGTCACTATCAGCACACAGCTTCCTTATAACATAGGGAACCATGTGGCCAATAGTAGTTCTGGTCGTATTAAGTAATTCTGAAATATAAATATAAATGATGAGCTAAACGGAAAAACTTAGCGTTGACAAAGTAGAGGTGAAATAGCGAAGTCAGAATCACCTTGACCATGTGACCGCCCTGTTACCATCCCGCATCCTCTTTGTATAAGCAACCATGTACCCAAGTTGGTTTTCATTAGGGTTAATAAATCCCGAAATATAAGCTGATAAGCTTTGCTAAAGGCGAAAGCTTAACGTTGAAAAATAGCACAGTTTTGTAGAGGTCACAGTGACCTTGACCGTGTGACCTCAATGTTATCATGCTGATTCCTAACAATGTTGTAAAGTAACTATGTATCCAAGATTAGTTCCAATAGGATTAACCAATCCTGAAACATAAATGTAAATGATTTGCTAAACACAAAAACTTAACTTTGGAAAAGCAGATGTCAAATAGCAAGATCAGAATGATCTTGACATTTGACCTATTGATGTCACTATCATCATGCTGCCTCCTTATGGTATAGGCAACCATGTGTCCAAGTTTGCTTCAAGTAGGGCTAAGCAAACCTAAAATATAGGATAAGACAATTTGCTAAATGCATGTATCGCGTTCTGTTCGCAGGTGAGACAAAAACCATTACAGAGGTCGATTTTGGCTGACTTGACTATTAAAGAGCTAAGTACTATATCAACAGTATTGACTAAATACAAGTCATTAACAAACGAAATTGACTTTCTTGGCCTACATTAATACTGTTTCAACTCTAAAATCACACTATCTCGATTTTATGGTAACAATATCATACAGATAATCAGTTAAATATCATAACACGTAGATCCTTCTGATCATATTACTTTAGGACTATGCAAACCTAATACACAATTAACAAGAGCAATCAGAGATTGCAGTCCCTCGTCCTTCCACTTTTGCCAGATTGTAATTTTTTTGAATTTTGCAAATTTTTTCAGATTATCCAGATTTTTTTGGAGGACTTTTCTCACGACCACATATGTTGAATCCCAGTATATAGTCACACCCTTTCCTGTGTTAAAATCTGAGCCAAATCGGACAAGTAGTTTCAGAGATATCCACAGATCAAGAATTTGATGCGATCAGGATCCAGGCTGGTTCTTTTATCTGGATATATTACAGCTAAAGTCTAAAAATCCTCTTACGCAGGCAAGTTCCGTCATTGTGTACAAATTTAAGCCAAATCGGATTATTAGTTCTTGAGATACAGTTCCTGAGAGAAAGACAGACAGATGATTGCAATACGCTCTTCCCATTATGGGGTGAGGGTAATAAAACCTGTTTAAAGTGACCACTTGATGCAGCATAAACAATGAGTCACAATAAAGAGGTGGTCTGTTAAAACAAGTAACCCGCCTTAACCCTTCAACCCTTAAATTTATTCAAGAAAATTTTACTTTTCTCATAGAAAAATCCCATTTGCATACCAAGAGAGGACAATTTTATCTATCATTAGACTGACTGGTTCTGTTATCGTGCTAGTCATTCTAGTGGTAGATTTTCAAAAGTAGTCTTCTTTTGGTCTGCAAATTGATATTTTTCAAGAAGTTTTTGGCCCGGTTGGGTGTTAAAGGGTTAAGAAGCGGTGTGTTTTTACTCTAGAAGTCATTCCAGTGATAAAATTTCAAAACTACTTCCTCTTGGCCTGCAAATGGACATGAAGTGTCTGAGAGTAATAAAGTGACCTTAAACTTGATGAAGCAAAAGGCAAAGGCTTGATTTTCTTGACCAATCTTGACCATTAATGGTTAAACAAGCAGCACAGATAATTCTTCTCAGTAGTCATCATTGGAATACAGGCCCATATTGACACCTTGTATGATGATATCTGGCAAACTACCTGCAAAATAAACAAAGATACTCATACACTTGTCATATAAAGATGATAGCAAAGGAATGAAATATGAAACATGCACAGGTAAAAAAAAAATATGGAACAACTCAGATTTTGGAATCACCAATCTGCATGGTTAATCCCTATGGGATCTAATGTGTGTAGTTGATGTATGCAGTGCTTCTCTTGTTCTTTTCTGATATGAGTTTTGTCAGTGTCCTCAGGGTCGTGAAGGAGAACTTGTATAATTTTATAAGACAGATTTTGTCCTTTATGATTGGACAGATTAAAATGTTTCACAACGGGGGTATCCTTGTGTTTTTTGATCTCCCTAAGATGTTCCTTCACTCGTATGTGGAATAAGATGTAATTTCCGGTTACAAAATCAACATTTCCGGTTACAAAAATGAATTTCCAGTTACATGTAACCAGATTTTTCCTCATCCCGGTTACACCAAGAAGCAACTGTAACCTGAACCGAGAGTATAAAAGAAAGCGCAAAACAGAAGACTGACATTCAGATTTCGATCCAATTGATCAAGCATAGGAAATTCTTAGATTTCACGACCAGTCGAAACCCCCCAAAAATATATGGCTGAATGTATTTGCTATTTAAGGCAGAAGCTACTTTCAGCCAAACTGTTTAAAAAAATCTATATTAACCCTTTAACCCTCATATCAGCCAAAAATGGCTTCTACAGTGGTCTTGAGACATGGCAATTTGCAGACCAAGAGAAGACTATTTTTGAAAATTTACTACTGGAATGACTGGCTCGATAAGCGAGCCAGACATTCTAGTGCTAAACTTTCAAAAATAGTCTTCTCTTGGTCTGAAAATTGACATCTTCTTTGAAAAAATTGAAAATTTCTTGAACAGATTCAAAGCTTAAATGGTTAAGCTGAAATTTTTGTAAAGCTGTGTAGTAATTAATTAATATACAGAATCAATTGAATAGAAATATACATGTTTACATAATGAAGTAGATTAACCCTTTCACCGACAAATCCCGGAAAAAGTATATTGTTTATGCTATAAAACTTAATCTATTGAATATTTTGAAAAAAATCTGACTGGAAGTCATTGCTTCCTTAGCTTCCAGTCAAATTAATTTCAAAATATTCAACAGTTTTCCTGTATGGTTACCTTAAAAACAAGAGATCCAAGGGGCCTGTATCGCACACCTGGAATTATTGGCCACTGGCACAACCGAACAAAAAGAGATGACAGGAAAAACTTACCGATCTAATTTCTTTGAAGGTTCAGCCAAGTTTGATTAAAATTAGCCGAGTGGTTATTAAAGGAAAGGATCAGGGAACTAACATACGCTCTTGAATGACAGCTTTATATAATAATCAACCTACATGTATAGCCACCAGTGAAAAACACAAATAAATCATAACAAGAGGCCCAAGGGCCTGTGGCGCTCACCTGGACCATTAGCATTTGAACCATATGCATTTAAATAGATATGATGGATAATTTTCGAAAAATTCACAAAAAATAGACCAATCAAAATTCTGAATAGAAATTTTAGTCTACCATGATACGGTCACTCTAGCCAAATTTGTTTGAAATATGTCAAGCAACTAAGGAGAAACCGCGTTTCGGCAGTTTCTGGTAAATCTTTCATAAAATTTAAGATTTAAAAAATTTTGTACTCCCCAAAAATTCACCAATTAAAATTCTGAATAGAATTTCTTGAGCCTACCACCATAGAATCCATTAGTGAAATTTTGTTGAAATATGTCAAGCAGCTAAGGAGTAGCAATTTAACAATTTCCGGTACAGTTTTCATAAAACCTCAGATTTTAACGCAAAAATTGATGAATCAAAATTCTGAATGGAAGGTCTAGAGCCGATGGCCATATGATCCTTTCAGCCCTATTTGGTCAAGATGGTAAGGAGAAGAAGCAATTTGACAATTTCCAGTACATTTAAAATAAAATCTAAGATTTCACCCCAAAAAATTGATGAATCAAAATTCTGTATGGAAGTTCTAGACACCATTACCACAGGATCCTTTCGGCCAAATTTGGTTGAAATCTCTCAGAATGGTAAGATGAAGAAGCAATTTGACAATTTCCAGTACATTTTTAATAAAATCTAAGATTTTCACCCAAAAAGTTGATGAATCAAACTTCTGAATGGAGGTCCTGGGGCATACGACCATAGGTTCATTTCAGCCAAATTTGGTTGAAATCGCGCAGAATGGTAAGGGGAAGAAGCATTTTGACAATCTTCGGTACATATTTAATAAAATCTAAGATTTTCACCTAAAAATTGATGAATCAAAATTCCGAATGGTTTTCTGGAGCCTACAACCATTGTGTCCTTTCAGCCAAATTTGGTTCAAATCGCTCAGATCAGTAAGGAGAAGCAATTTGACAATTTCCGGTACATTTTTCATAAAATCTAAGATTTTCACAAAAAAAATTGATGAATCAAAATTCAGAATAGTTTCTCGAGCCGACAACCTTAGGAACCTTTCAGGCAAATTTGATTCAAATCGCTCAGAATGGTAAGAAGAAGCAATTTAACAATTTCCGGTACATATTACATAAAATCTCAGATTTTCACCCAAAGAATTGATGAATCAAAATTCTGAATGGAAGATCTGGTGCCTATGACCATAGGGTCCTTTCACTCAAATATGGTTAAAATCGCTCAGAATGGTAAGGAGAAGAAGCATTCTGACAATTTCCGGTACATTTTTAATAAAATCTAAGATTTTGGCCCCAAAAATTGAGGAATCAAAATTCTGAATTGACGTTCTATAACCTATGATCATAGGATCCTTCAGCCATATTTTATTGAAAAGGGTAAGGAGAAGAAGCAATTTAACAATTTCCGGTAAATTTTTAATAAAATCTAAGATTTTGACCCCAAAAAATTTATGAATCAAAATTCCAAATTATTATTCCATTTAGTTAAGATTTGGCTATTGGTTAAGGAGGAGTAGCGTTTTAAAGCAAAAGTTGATGGATGACGGACGGATGGACTGTCGCCATGGCATAAGCTCACTTGGCCTTTCAGGCCAGATGAGCTAATAATTAGAAAAAGCAGCTAATACCATTTATGTCATTCTGGCGCACCTGGACCAAGGTGCTCTGATGTATGCCGAGCGAATAAATAATACCCGCTATAGCCAGTCATATAAGCTCAGTCACTACGTCCTATACTAGATCTTAAGCCTGCCGACTTAGGGTCCTTCCATCCAAGTCTGGTTGAAATCGACCAAGCAGTTAATGAGGAATAGCGATATCAGCTAAATTTTCATAAAATTCAAGATTTTCACACACAAAATTTACCAATCAACATTCTGTATATAAGTTCTGAAACCTACATCCATAGGGTCCTTCCAGCTAAACTAGGTTGAAATCCGCCAAGCGGTTAATGAGGACTAATGCTTTGACCATTTCCGGTAGATTTTTCATAAAATCTAAGATTTTCATGCGAAAAATTGATTAATCAAAATTCTGAATAAGCATTCTAGAGCCTACTGCCATAAGACTGCATCTAGTCAAATTTGGTTGAAATATGTCAAGCAGCTAAGGAAGAATAGCATTTTGACCATTTCTGGTTGATTTTTCAAAATCTAAGATTTTTACCCAAAAAATTGATCAATCAAAATTCTGAAAATAGTTTCTAGAGCCTACCGCCATAGAATGCATCTAGTCAAATTTGGTTGAAATATGTCAAGCAGCTATGGAGGCATAGCATTTTGACCATTTCCAGTAGACCTTTCATAAAATCTCATATTTTCAACCAAAAAATTGATCAATCAAAATTCTGAAGAGGTTCTAGAGCCTACCACCATAGAATGCATCTAGTCAAATTTGGTTGAAATATGTCCGGTAGCTAAGGAGGATTAGCCATTTCTAGTAGATTTTTCATAAAATCTCATTTTCACCCAAAAAATGTATCAATCAAAATTCTGAAAAAAATGTCTGGAGGTTATCAGCTTAGGATCATTCCAGCCAAATTTGGTTGAAATCTGTCCCACTGTTAAGGAGAAGAAGCGATTTTACGGATGGACAGACACAGGATGGCCGCCATGGCATAAGCTCACTTGGCCTTTCTGGCCAGGTGAGCTAAAAATCTTCCCTTGTTCTGTAAATGGACATCTTCAAGACCACTGCAAGAGGAATTTTTGACCAGCTTGAGAGTAAAGAGTTAATCTGTGGATACCAATATCATAGTGTGACACACTGTATATTACTTGTACATATGTAGATGTGATTATGACCCGATAATACTCACTCCTCGTTGTGTCTTGCAAGAATGGTTCTTCAACAAAACCCACAACCGGATGATGTGTAACAGATGGCTCAGGTTCTATCTCATCTAAGGAACTGTGTCAGGTAAATAAATGTGAAAAAAGTTAATTAGGTGTTTTTGTGGTAGCCAAAACCAACTATGCTGTGCTCAAATGTTACAAAACTAGAGGCTCAAGGCATCGGCATTGCTTACACGGAACACTGGGCAGTGAGATTTCTGTATATAAATCTTTTCTATGATTTCATGGATACATTTAGGAAAATCCAAGATGGCCATTGTGAAATTAACTAATACCATAGGCTCCTACAAAACAAGCTTATTTGAAATCAGCCAAGTGCCACTGCATGAGGTTCAATATGATGGCGCATTACATATTCTGGCAAAAATCCGACATTGTAGCGGTTCTGGAGTTGTTGTTTTTTGCAAAAGCTAGGTCATCTAAGATGGCTGGCAGACAAAATAGACTAATCAGGTTCTGTCAAAAAAACTTGGTTTAGGACATGATCTAGTTGAAGGTTCATGAAGTTCTTGACACCATTTTCTCCGATAAAACACTCACAAACATGGCAAATAACAACTGTTAACAATATGAGAGTTGTGTGACATCAATTTATGCAGCATTATTTATGATCAGTCAAACCACAAGCACCGCTAGCACTATGAATCATGTTAGGTATTGTAATGCACATACATCATCACATTGTGATATCAAGGCTACACAGAAACGAATGAGTCCCATGCATTATGATGCAACAGGAGATAATATTATTACCCTTACCCTGTAGGGGGATAAACAAAATCACAGATTTCTTTTTTCACCAGAGAGTTGTTATACTTACCTCCCTAACACTATGATATTTCCTAAATATTGACCTTCACTCAATAATCCCAGATTAAACAAGCATTCTGTAAGTATTGCTTTGCAATACATGTCCCCTACCTGGTGATATAAATCTTTAGAGATTGACAGTCATAAAATTTCATTAAAAATTGTCAAAAGCAGCTGACACTCAAACTTGATCTGTAACTTCTCATAACATAGCAATAAACTAAGTCTCAGTTATATCTGGTGAAGGAGAAGGAAAAAGTCTTGAAAGCTGATATGTTTATATTTCATAAGTCGAAAGGGGACATAACTCCATAAAAAAATGACGCAAACGCCTGAAACCCGAACTTGGTCTGTAATTTCTCATAATAAAGTAATGTACCAATTCTCAGTTGAATATCTTGAAAGACTGCGAGAAAAAGGGTGGAAAATTAATATTTTTCGTATTTCATAGGATGAAAGGGGCCATAACTCCATCAAAAATGTATGCATATGTCTGAAACGCCAACTTGGTCTGTAACTTCTCATAACAAAGCAATGTAGCAGTTCTCAGTATAATATCTTGAGACTGAAAAAAGTGCGGAAAACTAATATATTTAGTATTTCATATGACGAAAGGGGGCATAACTCCATGAAAAATTTACGAAAATGTCTGAAATTCGAACTTGCTCTGTAACCCCTTATACTAAAGCGATGTACCAATTTTTCGTTAAATATCTTGAAGGAGTGCGAAAAAAGTGCGGAAGGCTGATATTTTTCACATTTCCTAAGTCGAAAGGGGGCATAACTCCATCAAAAATTTAAGCATACGCCTGAAACTCGAACTTGGTCTGTAACTTCTCATAACAAAGCAATGTAGCAATTCCCAATATAATATCTTGAAAGACTGCGAAAAAAGTGTGGAAAACTAATATTTTTCGTATTTCATAAATCGAAAGGGGGGGGGGGGGGGGGGGGGCATAACTCCATGAAAAATTGACGAAAATGTGTGAAACTCGAACTTGCTCAGTAACTCCTTATACTAAAATGATGCACCGATTTTCGCTTAAATAGCTTGAAGGAGTGCGAAAAAGTGCGGGAGGCTTATATTTTTCGCGGGAGGCTTATATTTTTCGTATTTCTTAAGTCATAACTCCATAAAAAATTGACGCATAGGCCTGAAACTCGAACTTGGTCTGTAACTTCTCATAACAAAGCTATATTCCAATTCTCAGTTGAATACCTTGAAGGACTGCGAAAAAAGGTGCGGAAAACCAACTGCGACAGACGGACACACGAACAGACAGACGGTCAGACGGAGAGCAAACCTATAGTCCCCCCGGTTTTACCGGTAGTGGACTAAAAAGATAGGTGCCCTTAATGGGCAGGTAGACAGTCAGCCGGATGCTGGCCCCAACGTCACGCATGCGCAGACAGTCACTGCCTCAGCTTGACTATTGGCCGACATATCCAACTTCAAAGGCTGAAGACCGAGCCTCTGTGGGGCGGAGAGGCTGGGTCCGTGTTAGGGAGGTAAGTATAACAACTCTTGTGAAAAGAAATCCATGATTTCATTTATTTCACTTCAAGAGATATACTTACCTCCCTAACACTCTATGATATTGCCAGAATTCGCAAGACAATTTGGCGGGAGGGAGGCGAGGTCAAAAGATCAGCTCATCCCTTGCGCGTTTTGCGCATGAAGCACTAACATCTGAAATTGTGCGATACACACAATCAGGCAATGATTTGAACATCGGATAACACAACCGATGGTGAGAGTAATGACTGTATGCCAAATACGCTCCCCCCTCCTTTTGGGAAAGGAGAAGCTATGACCTCAATGTCCCATAAGCTCTCTAAGTACTGGTGCTAAGTACTACAGGACAAGAGACGAAAGGCTTCATTTTGTATACTCTCAATAAATGAACCACATAATACACAGGTACCATTACATTATTGTTAAATATGGGTGATACATCGTGACAATAAATTATGTAACAACAAAAGGCAGTACTGACCTTATGCATGAAAGCTGTATCCATCCAGTCCACATCAGTGAAGGAAATATGATACACGAATATGCGGTTGTTTCCACAATTAAAATGTGCTGTCTGAAGACAGCAAGTGCAACTTATCTACAATATATACACCTGATCATCTTTTAAATATGGATAAGGCAAGAGGATTAGTGGTGTCATGGAGGTAATGGTCGGTAAAACTTGACTCACAGTGCCACTGAGCTACCGACATGATGTCATCCACCGGCACCCCGTTAAACAAGCCGGTGGATGCCACTAGGCCACGGACACTGTGAGCCTTGGCTAAGTCAACTTGTTTACCAATGGCAGATTTGTGGCAAAATTGAGTACATTCCACAATCCACCTAGATATAGTGTTTTTTGACGCCATGCCATGGGGGTTCAATACAAGATAACCATAACGAGGATCGGTCCGTCCGCCATTCCTGTGTACGTTGTTTGTACCTGTTTAATGCGCAGACTGGACACCATGCTTTTGAATTAGGATCAAACCTAGTCAAAACTGGTAAAACAATTGGTTGAATTGATGCATCTGTGTACGTCGTTATTTGAGGGTGGAGTGAGGTGAGCATCACACCCGCCAGGAGATTCTCTCTCTTCATCCACCATTGAAGGTGGTGAATAAGAGGTTCCAACACTGACACATCTGAGTCTAGGAAACCTTTCCTCTGGGTCCACTGTGTCATGCCAAATAACTGGATAGGAAAATTCTGAATGGTAAAACTTTGAATTCCCACTGTTGGCCCTGGAATGCGAATCTCAGGTACCGACGAAAACTCTTCGCAATTGGAATGTGGAAATAAGCATCCTTCAGATCTATCTATGGATGCCATCCACATTCCCATCTCCAACTCCACCAACACCGTTTTGACTGTTTCCATTTTGAAACTCGGTGTCTATAAACTTGTTCAATGGCTTGAGGTTGAGAATTGATCTCCACCCTCCAGTGCTCTTTGTCACAAGAAACACGGTTGAATAGAAGCCCGGGAAAATTTGCGCCGGTTGAATTGTTCCTTTTTGTATGAGGGAATTTATCTCTTCCTCTATACACAACCATTGATCTGGATCTTTTGGAATTTGAGTCCAGACTGGAACCAGAGACAGGTGTGATGGTGGGTCTATCACCCAGTTGGGCTGGTACTCGGCTGAAAGCCATCACAAGACTAAGCGGTCCTGGGTTAACCGCTCCCAGTCCTGCTTGTGTAAGTTCAAACGACCTCCCACGTGTCCACCTAGGGAGAGAGGTGGACATAAGCAGTGCAAGAGTGGGACTGTCTCTGGTTCTAGAATTGGTTTGGTTCTTGTGGAAATCGACCCATCAGGCATGATTACCACGACCAGATACTCGCGCGCCACGGCCTGCTCCTCGCGCACCTCGGTGCCGCGGCTGCCTGTGCTTGGAGCCTGCGCCCCCCCCCCCCCGGCCATGGCCTATGCTGCGCCGGTGGCTGGCCTCTGACTTGACCAGCGCCACCTCGGGCCTGCTGTGGACGGTACGCAGGGGGTGCTGCACGAACGTGCTCCCTACGAAGGACCTCAAATTGTTCGCGTAGTGCCCTCTGATTATTGACTAGAGTGACTGTCTCCTGGAGGCATCTACATCCCTCACCCACAAAGAGACCAGGACGACATAGGCATCCGCAGCAGCCTGTTGTACAGATCCTGAGACGGACACAAATTATCTAGTGCAAATGTGCGTCTCGCCCTGACACTTCTAGTCACTGCCCTAATCATACAGTCCAGAGCCAGGTTAATACCATCCTGGATGGCTCTCTGAACTGAGACAAGGCTTGCTTGGTGTGAAGCAGACGCTGTTACTACACCCTGTAACAGCTGTGAGACATGCGAGAATGCTGCTATGGACGCTCTCGAGCTCTCCTCTGCATCGTGCAACGCGGTGTTTGCTGAGCGCAGGGCGCTCGAGCACAGCGCTCCCGTGTCAGAACGTGAGCCTGGCCGCGTGTCCTCGCCAAGCGCTGCGCGATCATCAGTGCTCGGCTTTGGCACGGTACCGAATTTCTGGTATTGGCCAGCAACAATATGGCACCGCCTCGTCACCTTGCGGGGGGCCTTCGCAAGCCGTCATTAGCCTTAATGGACGTCTGCCGCCATGAACATATCAACTATATGTTCTGCTAACGGTAGAGATGGCATGGCGGTAACTGCCAGCTTTCCAGCCAACCATGGGCGTTGGTCCCGCTGGCTTGCTGCCTGTTCTACACAGAGCTCTGGCGCAACGCTTACCAGCCATTGGCATGCATCGGACCAGTCCTCCTCTGTGGCCACCTGTGAGTGCTCAACAAGGTGTGGGCCTTCATCATCCTCTATTGCACTCGCAGGTGTAAACGTGGCTGGAGCTGTGGATACTGCTGGCCGGCCGTGGAAAACATGCGGGCCTGAGAGTCCACTGCAGGCATGTCTTGCGCCATGGCTGAAACGCCAGGAGCCGGCGCCATGGAAATGTGTGGGGTGTAATCCAGCACACCATGGCCCGGGCCAGCCGCCGTCATATCCTCGGCAAGCCGAGGTATACAGAAATGGTGGTCATTCACTCCAAACCGGGCCACACTTTGAGCCATGAAAGCTATCCCTGTAGGAATAGTTCCATGGAAAATATCAGCAGTGCACCCCCCGTGAGGGGTGCACGATCGTACGTTTTCATGTCTACGGCTTCAACGGGTGAATCCAGCAGAAAATCCTCTTACACGATATCAAACCTCCACAGGAATGAACGATACGACACACCCGTATCCAGACATTTCAATAAACATGGACATTCTAGAACTGACATGCAGTTCAGAATTATCCAGGTACTCTCATAAGACCCGGACGATGAAAACTCCACCCCATGGAGAAAACAGAAGGAATGTCATTGGATACACCATCTCCACACAATGGAGCCTATGGGCATAAACCAAGCCGGATAAAGGACGCTTCTCCTCTGGACCAACACGCCCACCACAGGCGGACACGCCCAGTACGTTGTTATTAACCTTTAATTCCTAGTGTCCCCAAGAATCCATCTTTTCAGTTAGATAATATGTATCTACACATCTTTTGGCGACGTCATCACCTTTGCCATAGATGTCACACATTGACGTAATACCCATTGTCATCACCTCGCATTTTTTTAAGATGCTTTTAAATATGGCACTTTTAAGTGGATTTCAGCACAAAGCTATTTCCCCATCTTTAAATATAAATAAAATTAAATTTAATTACATTATATAAAAGAACAACAAAGAGGCATACTCACCAAGTTGTCGTGCTTCTCTATTTTATTCCTCTTTTATTTTTTATTTTTCAAAACAAACTTTTGAAACATAAATAAATTCTTCATAACTTCAAATATCTAACCAGTTTTGATTTTGATTTTGTGTAACCGTGATCTATACTTCCCCATCGAAAATCTCTAAAACATGTAGGATAGCCAGGGATTCCCAACACACTACTTGTCTATCAATCCAAAACACCCACACCATAGTCGCCATATTAGAAAAAAGTGGAGCCCAAAAATGCCCACTTCCAGTTGACAAAACTTCGCCTCTGATGAGTTCCACTCAAGGAACGAAACGCCATGAAGTCTAAATCAAAAACAGTGATGGCTACACATGATCATTACTCACACAAATAGGCAAAAAATTCTCCTCCAAAGGATCAATTTCTCTACGAACTTGACCTACAGAAACCCTTAGAAATTTGTCACGAAAATGACTTACAACCGGTAAAAAACGTAAACCGCCAAGTTTTCAAAAACTTCCAAAAATGGACAAAACCAGTAAAACTTCCACAACGGTTTTTTTCGAAAGCAAACTTTCTTTCTCAATATTATAAACTTACATATAATAATAATCTTTCACAACTGCTACTATCTGTCTGTAACTGTAACAACAATGCAGTCATTAAAGACTCAGAAACGTACTCATCCTCGTTTGTCTTTAACCAATCAAATTCCCCACTAACCATGGCAACCGTCAGTCTTCTTGATAAAGGTTTAGGATTCAGTCCTATGGTTTCAGAACCAAACATGGGCAGCCTCTATACTGATTTACAGGCCTTTTTCAGACGCATGCACCTGAAACACTTCTTCACCCCACACCCACTCCTACAACAGGGAACCGGTGCAACATTCCCTTCCACGGCACCGGCTCCACCAACATTCCATGACGCTATAATCAGAAAATTTGCCGCCAAAAAACTTAAATGCCACCTCCAACCTTGGATGCGCCATTTGAAGCTTTTTTCAAAGCAATCAGGTGCGAATTTAGTAGACATGTTCACCACAGAACTAATAACAGCAATCTAAGTGAGCAGGAACAGTCAGCTTTAGTGTAACTCCAGCACAACCACACAATAGTGGTAAAAAAAAGCTGACAAAGGGCAAGCAACCATCATCCAAAACACAACAGATTACATAGCAGAAGCAAACCACCAGCTAGCGGATGAACAGTTCTATACAAAGCTTGAACAAGATATAACGTTTAAACACACAAAACTTGTTGAAAAACGACTAGACCAACTAGTCAGGGACAAGGAAATTGATGCTACAACCGCCAGTAGATTAATTCCAAACCCTCCAATAACCGCCAGATTCTACCTACTACCCAAAGTGCACAAAAAGAAGCAAAATGGCCTAGTTCCTGGCAGACTTATCATCAGTGGCATAGGCTGCCCGATGGAGCTGATAAACAGTTTCGTGGATGAACACATCAAAGTGCACGTCGCTAAGATCAAATCATATGTGAAAGACACCATGGATTTCATACACCAGATTGAAGCCTTTGGCAAAACAAAGCCTGACACTCTTCTGGTGACCATGGACGTCACATCACTATACACAAACATCCCCAACAACGAGAGACTCAGAGCAGTAGCCAGATTCTGCTACAAGTATGGAGTACCAGGTGATCTATCAATCAGAGGTCTTCTCAACCTCCTAAAACTTGTCTTAGAATGCAATAATTTCGAGTCCATTACTTACAAGTTTGAGGCACCGCCATGGGAAGCAAAGCTGCATGCACCTTTGCATGCATTTTTATGGCGAATCTAGAAGAAAAACACCTACAAGCCGCTCCCCACAAGCCAGCCTTCTATGTCAGATACATAGATGACATATATTCATGTTTTGGGAACATGGCAAAACCGCCCTAGATGAATTTGTCACATACATGAATGCAGAGCACCATAGCATCAAATTCAGAATGGAGTCTTCAAAAACACATGTTTCTTTCCTTGACACCACGGTCAAACAAACCGAAGAACATGATATCATTTTCGGCCTCTACACAAAACCAACAGACACCCACGGCTACCTCCACTACGATTCAGCACACCCCTCCTCCTGCAAGGATTCGTCCCCATATGGACAATTCCTCAGGTTGAGACGCATCTGCAGTCAAATACAAGACTACGACAAAAATAGTATCATTCTACAAGGATACTTTGAAGCAAGGGGTTACCATATCAAAATTCTCAACAAATCCAGGGCAAAAGCCAGATCAAAGGACAGACACAGCATCCTTCACCCACCACCAAAGACAACCTGCACAAACACTTTACAGGAAGCTAGCAGCAAATGCAGAAAGGCTTTCCAAGAGCCTCCTCTCTTCGGTTATAGAAAAACAAAACAATCAAAGATATGATTGTCAGGGCTAAACTTTCATCAGATCATGCCCCCTACACAACACAGAAACCCTCTAAAAGCACGCACCACTAAGAACTGGAACATCTGCCAATGGATGCAAAAATACAGATTCTTCTCTAGCTCACACACAGGCCTAACATACAGATCCAAGATCATGTAGGCAACTGCCAGACGAGGAACATCGTATACCTACTAGCTTGCAACAAATGTAAGAAACAGTATGTGGAGAAACTTTACGCACCTTCAAAATCAGAATCCAAGAACATCTGAGATCGATATCAAACCTCCACAGGAATGAACGATGTGACACACCCGTATCCAGACATTTCAATAAACATGGATATTCTAGAACTGACATGCAGTTTAGAATTATCCAGGTACTCTCATCAGACCCGGACAATGAAAACTCCACCCCATGGAGAAAACAGAAGGAATGTCATTGGATACACCAGCTCCACACAATGGAGCCTATGGGCATAAACCAAGCCGGATAAGGGACGCTTCTTCCCTGGACCAACACACCCAGCATGGGCAGTATGCGCATGCGCGAGGTTGGGGCCGGCATCCAGCTGACTGTCACCTGTCTACCTGCCCATTAAGGGCACCTATCTTTTTTAATCTGGGGTTATTGAGTGAAGGTCGATATTTAGGAAATATCATAGAGTGTTAGGGAGGTAAGTATATCTCTTGAAGTGAAAAGAGGGCAGTCTGTGTGTGTGTGCTTGCGTGCATGCATGCATGTCAGTTTGTCTATACCTATATCTAAAAAAACTTCTGATCAGCTTTGTGTCAAATTCAAACACAGGCAGGAACTTGCCGTGCAAGAGTATTTGCAGACTGGGCGCGATCCGGATTGAATCAAATTTTGGATATTGAATATCTCGGAAACTGCTTGTCCGAGTTTGCTCAAATTTTAACACAAGAAGCGATGTGACCATACACTAGGGTTCCATAAGTTTGGGCGTGATCTGAAGAAATCTGGAAAATAACTAAAATCCAGAAAATTTGAAAACTTGTTACAATGTGACAAAAATGGGAGGACGAAGCTCCACAATCTCTGATTGCTGTTGTTGTAGGCTAGAATACTAACTCAAAACTTGCCGACGCCATTGGCATGCTGATGGTGAGAAACTTCAACAAGGACTTTGGGATTAGTTCTCCATCGATTATCCCCTGTGAAGACAAATGGAACAATTTTAATACATATTTTACCGTAACCCTTTAACGCTAAGAAAACTCTTCTGCAATGGTCTTGAGAAATGTTCAATCACAGATCAAGAAGGGGATTTCTGAAAATCTACCATCGGAATGACTGGTTCAAGCTAGTCATTCCAGTGTTAAAACTTTAAAAATATTCTATTGGTCTGCAAATTGCAGGAAATGTCAATTTCCCTTTCTCCGAGATCTAACAATACTCACCATTCTGTTACTTCTGATATACAGCTGGCCCTGACAGCGGCTCTAGGATTATAGACTTAGAAAGCTTTACCGACTCCTGGGAACCGGGTACTCGGCTCCCAACTGCCGAGTACCCGTTTACCATAGAGCTCATATTGTTTGCATAGCCACCAAACAAGAGAAAACTATGGCTTGCCTCCGTGGGGCTGGGAGGCTGGGTCCGTAACAGAATGGTGAGTATTGTTAGATCTTGGAGAAAGGGAAATTGACATTTCCTGCATTCTCCTTCGATCAATACTCACCATTCTGTTACTTCTGATATACACCAGATTTGATCAGTAACCTGGTGGGAAGGGGCAAGCCATAAATGCTAATTTTGCCCCTTGGAGAAAGATTTTAGACTTCAAACTTGACTAACGGAGACCTAAAAGGACCGTCAAGTTCACGGAACCGAATCACATTCGCGTCACAGCCCCCCCCCCCCCCCTTTTTCCTCCTAAGAAAAGGGAGAGAACTAACGAACATGTATCTCGCCTGAAAACACAAATATGCCAAGAGGGTTAACTACTCCCTGCATATTCCATGTATTAGCCTGGGAATGAGCATGAATATATAAGATGAATGAACATGATACATATACATAATACAAAAAACTCTCACTTATTGAATTACCGTATGATAATTGGACTTCAGACGTACCGCCTCCAACCATTCACCGGTTCGGCCATCGGTGACACAATCTGGTTGACATCCTCTCGCCTGACCATGCCTGCTTTAGGTTCTTTTCTTACCAAAGTGAGAAAAGGGTGAAAAGCAGTGTGGTCACTAACTATCGTTTGAAAACAGCTAAAGCGAGTGGATTGGCTGACTCTGACACATCCCTCATATAGTAATCCGTAAATGAGGACTCACAGTGCCATTGTGCAACGGCCATGATGTCCTATAACGGAACACCATTGTAAAGGGCGGTCGAGGCGGCTATTCCTCTGACATTGTGTGCCCTTACGCCTTGCACCTGGGGCCCAGTCGCCATCTCGTGAGTAGTCTGAATGCATTCGACCACCAAACGAGAGATAGTATCCATGGATGCGGCACCATAAGACTTTATGGCAGATCCACAGATGTCTATCGTTCGACCGTAACGAGTCAGTACGTTTCTTGTACTTAGTCAAAGCACGGACCGGGCACCAGACACTGGCATCACGATCAAACCTAGTTAACTTCGGTATAATGATCGGTTTGCCGGGATATCTCAAAGATTGGTTCTTTGACATAACCTCTGCTCTTGGCAGAAGACGCAGACCATCTCCAGAAACAATAAATCGGTTCCTCTCTGCCGAAAGCGCATGGATCTCACTGCGCCTTCTAGCTGAGGAAGCTGCCAATAGAAAGACCACCTTTAGAGTCAAATGCTTTAGACTAGCCGAACGCAACGGTTCGAAAGGGTGCTTGGCCTGTACATTAAGCACTAAAGATAGACTCCAGGCTGGAATGACTACCGGTTGTCTCGGTCGGAGATTGCTCATTCCCTTCAACATCACATTTAACTGGGCCACCTCTGGACTATCCCTGTTGGCTAGACAAGGGATAACTGATGCCAAAGCTGACTTGTATCCAGCAACTGTGACGGGAGCTAGTCCTCAAAAGAACAGCTCACAGAGAAAGTCTGCTATTTGCTGATAGTGGATTGAAAGGTATCAATACCCTTTTCTTCACACCAGTCTGCAAATCTGTTAACCTTGTTGTTATATGACTTGAAGGTTGACCTACTTCTCGCAGCCGCGATGAAATCAGCAGCCTGTTGAGAAAAGCCTTCCGACGTGGAACGTTGTTTGATAACATCCACGCAGTCAAAACATTTCGGGACGCTCGTGTAGGAAGCGTCCCTTGGCCTGGGAGATTATGTTCGGAATCTCGGGCAACTGCACAGGATCTTCCACCAGCAGATCTAGAAGATCCGTGAACCACGCCCTACTCGGCCAATACGGCGCTATTAGCAGGACCAGACACGGTTCCTCCCTGACCTTCACCAATACCTTCGTAGAAGAATGGTGGGTGGGTGGGTACGCGTAAGCGTGCATCCCTCTCCAGCTTATCGCCAGAGCGTCTGTATCGTGGCATTTGGATCTGTAAACGGCGAGACATATGTCATGATTTGAGCATTTTCCTTTGTGGCGAACCAGTCCACGTTGGGTTTGCCCCAATGCTCGAAGATCCGTCGCAGAACTGGAGGGTTGAGGGACCATTCTGTTGGCAGGATTCTCTGTCTGCGAGACAAAGCATCCGCCAGAATGTTCAATCGGCCAGGAATACGAGCTGCTTTCAAAAACAACCGAGTAATTCCTGCACCATTGAATCAAGTGCCACACCCTGATACACAGAGTGGGCGACCTGGTCCCGCCTTGGCGATTTATATATGATACTACTGTCGAATTGTCCGACCATATCAATATCACCTTGCCCCTGATCATCGGAAGGAACTCTTCCAACGCCAGTTCCACTGCCATCATTTCCAACAGATTGATATGCAGCTGACTCTCCGGGAGAGTCCATGTGCCCGAGACCTGGTGTTCTCCCAGGCAGGCACCCCACCCTTCCAGCGATGCATCCGTGTAGATGGACAGCTGGGGGCGGGGTAGGTGCAGCGAAACCCCTAATAGGAGATTCTGACGCTGTTTCCACCATAGATGCGATATTATCGGCTCCAAAACTGGCACCAGTTTTGACAGGGGTTCTGTTCTCTGTTTCCACAGAGACATCAGATACAACTGGATAGGCCTACGCATTAGAGCAGCGTACGGGATAACCTGCTCCATGGAAACCATCATGCCCAGCATCTGAAGGAACCGCCTCGCCTGAATGTGGTTTCCCACTCGAAAACTCTTGAGGATGGCTAACAGAGACACCACTCTGGGCTCTGACGGGTAAACCCTGCCCTCCTCGAGGTCGAATCGCATCCCCAAATAAACAAAACGTTGAGTGGGCGTCAACTCGGATTTCTCCTCGTTGACTATGCAGCGTAGATCTGAAAGTAACTTCAGAGTCAGAGCAGTATCCACGTTCAACCTGGCTGCCGAGTCTGCCTTGAGCAGCCAGTCGTCTATGTAGGTGTGTAGCGCCACGTTCTCTTTTCTGAGAAACGCTGTCACCGCAAGGACCACTCTTGTGAAAACCCTCGGAGCTGTCGACAGGCCAAACGGGAGAACTGTAAACTCCCATACTTGATTCTGAAACGCAAATCTCAGAAACCTGTGCCAACTCCGATTCATAGGAATGTGGAAATATGCATTTTTCAGATCGATCGATACACACCACATTCCTTTCCTCAATCCCCATTACCGACCTCGGCGTTTCCATCTGGAACCGAGGCGTATGGATAAACAAATTTAATGGCCTGAGATTGAGTATGGGTCTCCATCCCCCTGTGCTCTTGGGGACAAGGAACATGTTTGAATAGAAGCCTGGAGTGTTTCGGTTTGCTGGTTTTATTGCTCCCTTCAGAAGCAAACCCGACACTTCCTTTTGAACGGCTCCTAACTTGTCTGGCTCCCTTGGTACGGGTGTCCAGACAGGTGCCAAAGACAGATTTTGTGGTGGAAAGTCCCACCACTCCGGCATGTAACCCTCGGATAACCATCCCAGGACCAGACTGTCTGACGTCACACCTTGCCAGGCCTCGACGAAACGCATGAGCCTTCCACCCACCATAGACGCCTCGACGTCTAACGGGGTTGTCCGGCTCGCAGTCCGCTCCCCCCTCTTAACCATTTCGTTCTAGGCACGATGGGTATAACTGGCACCGCTGTTCCTGTCGCACAGGCGCGGTCCAGGCAGATATGAAGGGAGCTTTCGTACCCTCAGGTATGCTTCGGCCCCTTCTGTCCGCCCTTTGAGTCCTTACCCCTACCCTTCCCCTTCCCGCCTCTAGGGCGGTCAGGAGCAACATTGGGGAGGGTAGGCGCCTCTACAACCTTCCTGGGCTTCTTCGACGGCGGCGGCTCTGAAAACCCAGCTGAAGCAGAAGTCGCAACAGGCCTAGCTTTCGCCTTGCCCTTATGCTTCTTCTGCTCCTTTGAAGGTTGTCCCGTTAGCGGTTTCCCCACAGGCCCTAGTGCGTGCGCTTGCCGCACTAGCTCTAGCTGTAGGTTTACCGCTAACCGATTCTGCGCGATACTGGCGGTATCCTCTAAGATGGCCCGCGCTTGGCCACCGAAGATGCTAGGCCCTGTCAGGGGCGTCCCAAGAAGACGTTCCCTGACTGCCGTAGCCGGACGCATATGGTCAATGACCATTTGCCTCCTGGATTTCGTCACACGCGCTTGCACCCTTGCCAATGCGTCCATCGACAGCACCAGGCCGTCATTGACACATGAAAGCGCCACAGGTGGCACAGGGTGGCCTGCCCCGCTTCAGCCCACACCGACTGAAGGAGATGATAAGAGTGGTTGACAGCGCTCATCGCTGCCCTCACACCCTCATCGCATAGGGACAGGACTTCTTCCTGGTGTACCTGAGACTTGTCCACAAGTGCCGGACCGGGGTGACCCGCCACGGCACTCTGGACGCCCAGTACCCATCGGTCATCCTCCGTGACCGACGGGACTACACCATACCTGTCGTATTCCCCCCGCGGAATACGACATCTTGCCCGCACATCCCTGGAGGCCGCAGGGAGCTGACCCTTGGTCATCAGTTGTTTGCTATAAATAGCATCCAACCATTCTATGAACCGTGGATCCAGTCCCACTGACTGGATCCGGGCCGCGGGCAAAATCCCCGTCCTGATCGACGCAACCGACGGACGGGGCGCATCTTCATCGGCCGTGGCCGAAACCACAGATGGGTCAACCCTGGCTAGCCACGCCAGAGCATCTGACCAATCTACCTCCTATGAAGACACCCCCGCAAACACGTCACCTTTTGACGTGCTCACGGCTCTGCCAGCCACGGCCTCCCAGCAAGGAGCCACGGCTGACACGCCAGGCACTCCGGTACCACACGGTTCCGCCGCCACCCCATGAAACACTCCGGTCCATGGGGTAGGTCCGCACAGAAAACCGTACGGACCCGTAGCAGTCGCGGAACCATAGCCGGACACGGGCGCCAATGGCACCCCATGTCCGACTGCCGGACCAGGCGAGATAGGTGAGTACCACGCCCGGCCCGGCACACCCGTTCCCGTGACGGCTGGTGCCAAACCAAGCCGCACGGAACCGGTGCACGGTAACGGATTTGCCTCAGCCACAGGCGGAGCCGCTGACCTGGCTTGTGCCAAACCAGACAAATGGAGGCCGGTTCCGTCTAGGACGGAATCAACCTCCATATTCTCCACCTGCGGCTTCACGGGCCGCAGCAACCTCTCCTCCTCAGCCTCCTCGTCTTCAGACTCCGAAGAGTCGTCACTAGACGAGTCAACCGTGGAACCGTCCTGGCGGACGGCTCCCACACCTGACGGACCGGCCACCACTACTGGACCACCCGGAGGTGGCCGCAGAGAAACAGAAACCCGTCTGGCCGAAGCCAGATGGGACTGCCAGGGGGCCGTACGAGACGGCCCCCTCGGTAACCAGTCCAGAATCCTGTCCGAGGACAGGATCCGTACCAGGCATGGGGAGAAACTGCCCCCCAACCTTTGGTAGCAGGGACGACACCAGCGTGGGCAGAACGCTATGCAGAAAAACCCTGCACAGCCGGACCAAACCACGCCGGCGGTGCCATCTCCGCCACCTCCAGCTGGGGACGTGGAGCACCCGCACCGGCCGAACCGGGCGCTCCACGATTTACTCTCGGACCGCCTGACCCCGCGTCAGACCCAGTCAAGTCCTTCTGGCAAGGAACTTAACCATCATCTCAACGGACCACACTGCACAAACATTACACCTATGATCAATATTACACAGGGAACACCTAAAACAGACATGGTCCTTGAACACGACACGGACAAACTTATGGCATTCGTCACATGATGGCGGGGCTGGCTTGGCCTATAACATAAGCACAAACCTACAATAAACAAGCGGAACGAGACCCGGATGGAAGGCAGACAATTAATTTTCAAATAATTTGACTCATAAATTAACTGTAACCCTCCCGCACCCCACCCCGCCACGTTACAACAACGATCGCATTGACTATGACGACAAGAACGAGGCGGGCATTAAACACACCCATAATAGATCCTCCAGGATGTGTAACGGCTCCAGGAATCATATCGCATAGCATTCGGGGTATATTTACTAATCAATATAAATTATACTCCTAACGAAAGCAGCACGATATGTGAAGAAAACAACAAAATGTATAACAAACTGCTGTATCACACGGTAAAACCGCAGACCACGCATCTACTCAAGAATTTTGAAACCACCGATCATTGCAAACCGATCGTGATCGCACGTAAACTTGATCATTCTAAAGTTTCCGGTACCATTTTTAGTACGCAGCACCCAGAACAAGATGCGCGAATTAATGAAAATTTTTTCTTCACATAAACATCCGAGCGACCGGGTGTGACGTCACCCGCTCGGATCCTACGGAGAACGATGTCAGCCGATATTCGTGTTAGAAATACCGTAGCATAACACCTATTTTCATATCTGCCGATCGCCTGTTGGGGTTTAAAGAAGGCGATCGTCTGGCATATATCGCTGTTAGCACACGTCCCAGATTCTATGGGGTCAGAAATTGGAACATGCGACACAGCGAAATTTAGAGACCTAAGTCTTTTAACTATGGATAATAAAGAACGATACAACCTGGTTATCTTCGGTGGTATTCTCCATAGTATCCTTTAGTTAATCCTTTCACGAACACACAAACTATCACAGATTAAAGACTTAGATTTTCTTTCACAAAAAACACTAAAATCCTCAATGCAGAAAGCATGTATTGCTCTTGTTGCTATGCAAACAAGAATGAGCTCTATGGTAAACGGGTACTCGGCAGTTGGGAGCCGAGTACCCGGTTCCCAGGAGTCGGTAAAGCTTTCTAAGTCTATAATCCTAGAGCCGCTGTCAGGGCCAGCTGTATATCAGAAGTAACAGAATGGTGAGTATTGATCGAAGGAGAAGGACATTTTCCATGAGAATATTAAAATTTTATTGAATATATTTAGGGTTAATTATTGAACAAATACATGTAAATATGGAAAACAAAATTGCAATTAATATGAGTCTCACTGCGCTATGCTACAAGAATAATGTACTAAAATATTTTGAGAACAACTTGACTGTACGTTGTTGATACTGAATATAGCAACAGCATTCACTAAAATTGTTCACAAATTAATCTGCACCATGATACAACTACATAGCCTGTTGTTAATTTCATTCAGATGTACAGGGAATCTAATTGACTAATTATTGTTCAGAAATATCGTGATTATTTAGAAAACAACGTAACCAAAATTTGTTGCTGACAAACTAGTCAGGACAGACTACACATTCATGCAAGGGGTAAAATCCCAATCTTAGATGCACAGTGTCCAATGTGATAACTATTCTCACTTCTGCTTCGCATATGAGACAAAAATGTAATACTTATCGCGGTATATATGTCCGAGTGAATGCAATGACAATATGTATGACATACATGTATTACCTGAAGGTACACCTGCAGACCCTGTCGCCTCTGCTCCAACACTTTACTATTCCATTTCAGCACTTTCTTTGGCGGGAACTCAGGCGTATTAACAGATTTTCGTAACTACATGACAAAAAATATATACTGTATACAAACAATGTTCAGAAATAGTTACTTCTGCATCACAGATCTTAGGAATTTGCAAAAAATAACATCCAAAGTCATTTATTATAAGCTATACGTTCACAGTATTCATGATAGAAGCCAGCCTGGAGGAAACAGAGGGACGCATTTCTAGCTATGCCCACCCATTTCTTGCTATGCCTCACCCATTTCTAGCTAAATTCAGGCAATTTCTAGCTAAGCTACACACATTTTGTAAGTGTATTACTATTAGTCTCGAATCTTACATGTACGTCTTGAAAGACTGAATTCCCAAGGTAGGCTGTTGAATATTTTGAAACTAATTTGACTGGGAAGTGTTGCTGCAGCAGCTCCCAGACAAAATAGTTTCAGAAAATTCAACAGACTGTTTATTAAATTGAAAATTTACCAACGACATACAATTCATACACTTTCGTGACAGACAATTCAACTGCATGACAGATTTACATCACCTAAAGCCTGTCCACTTGCTGAGATTAGATGACCCTAAGTCTCAGAAAGGAAAACAACCCCACCCCAGCCCATGCCCAACTAGAGGGCATCAGAGTAAAATGTGCTCATCTTATGCTATACATTGAGGCCTTCGGGCCCCTTTCCTGCACAATAACATTCATTTAATGCAATCCCTGATCCTCACAAATCCACTGATGTCTGTTATCGGCAAACGTCAAGTAGCTTATCCATCTCAGTTTACCACAACTAATAGTCAAATTTTTCTCAAATACATTAAATTACTTCCAGCAATAGGAACAGGAATTACTACAACCAACATCACAGTTACATACATCGACACCACAAATACTGCCAATCAGCCATTCTCATTTATTTGTGAGAAATCAAAATCTACAATCATGTGTCCAAGCTTAGAAGTCAGCTACATGTTGGGCTGATCCAGACATATTTTGAACCGGGTCATTCCATGTCAAGACAACCACATGTGACGCAATTGTCATTTTGTAGTTTTTTCAAGACTCTGCAAATTCGTAACCTGACATCCAATTCCAATACTTTCAGTGCTTGATCACATGTAGGTACCCTCTTGAAATGTGCAGGGCATAATAATTTTAGAATAGAAAAATAGAATTTGGGATATATTGTAGAGCATGTGATGCAATTGTCATTTCGTAGTTTTTTCAAGACTGCAAATTCGTAACCTGACATCCAATTCCAATAAAACTTTCAGTGCTTGATCACATGTAGGTACCCTCTTGAAATGTGCAGGGCATAATAATTTTAGAATAGAAAAATAGAATTTTGGATATATTGTAGAGCACACCTAATGCTTTATTGTGTGTAAAGCACACGTTTCTTCCACCTATCCCACATGGTCATCCTGACAGTTGAATATGGGACCATATTCAGGTTGGGCCAATTTCAAGGGCCTATATTTCGAAAATGTTAAGAACCATATATTTTTTCTTTTATGTATAAACTAACAAATATATATGTAATTGACCCCTCAAGTATTAAGTTTGTAACTCTAATAGTTTTAACATAATTGTAATCACAAGTGGGTCTGAAAATTTGTCAATGAATAAATTTTCATTTTTAATGTTACCTAGGTTACCAACACGAGCACAACAATTATTATGCCCTGCATGTTTCAAGAGGGTACCTACATGTGACCAAGCACTGAGTTTTATTAGGAATTTGTAGAGCCTTGAAAATGCTACAAAATGACAATTGCGTCACATGTGGTGGACCCCTTGCTGTTCTAGCGTCCACATCTCCAAAATATTGGGATTTGAGTAGTTAAATTGTGCAGGATTTCCTAAAACATACTACTGTACAACTACACAAAGAATCATGCAACACCCATCGGTTGTCTTGACACGGAATGACCCAACCCCTTATAAAGGGTTTGGGTGCCATCAGTTCAGGTGCCAAAATTATGAAAAATGTCAAATATCACCTCTGAGGCTCCTCTTAAATTGCACCATCTACACAGCTAAGGGTGCCCAAACTAAAACCCTGGATCAGGCCATGATAGATCTGTCTGTCAAAGGTGTCTAAGTCCCGAATATAGCGTGTTCATACTTGTTTGTGATAGAATACATTTTTATGAGCGCTCCAAAGCTACAAATATAGATGATTTTTAGATTAACATCTACTTATAGCAGCTGTTATTTCTGTTAAACTAGTTTGTATTTTGCGATTCTAGTGTCAATTTCAGTATGAATAATACATGTACAGGACATATGCTGAATATTTTGAAAACTAATTTGACAGGAACTTGTTGCTGCCATAAGCAGCAACAGCTCCCAGTCGAATGAGATTCAAAATACTCAAATGAATAGTCACTACATCAGACAGAATTTCTTGTTTCTGGTCTGAAATGGTTTATAACTTAATACCTGTTTATGTAGTTCTTCAAACTCTGTGTAGCGCTTCTCAAGTGTGTGCGTTCTCCCAGACACATAAACATCTATGACAAACACCTGCAAGAGAATCACCATTACAGAGCAAGATAAGTTAGGTACATTTGGATAACAAACATGATAATGTGCATAAATTAGAGATTTCGATATTACGGTACATGTATGTATGTAACCTGGTCTGAAAAAATACACGTCTTTTTATCCTTTAGAACCTGTAGGATACGTGTACATGTAGCTGGTCGAAAAAAAAAAACCTTATGTAATCACAATCCTTTCTCTCTATATCATATATCACAGTACAACTCATAAATAAGTTATCGACAACTTTAAAACCAAGGTTCCCCGCATTTTATCAAACCAAATTCCCTGAGTTTTCCCTGATATTTCCATGAGAAATTTACAAAATTCCATGAGAAATATTTTCACTTTAACGAGGTTGCTGGAAAGTCAATAGGTGATTGCAGCAAGGCAACTATGATACTGACAATAGATACGTGTACAACAGGGTGGTATCCTCTGCCATTGTCTGCCGGCTCTGCATACAGTAATTGTAATTTATTTTGAAGCTTTTAGTGAATGGACACAGCTTGGACACATGACACAAGACATATGCCAAACTGACAAAATACGATAACCTTCGCTTCTGGGTCAATGTCAGTTTCTCTGAGTTCTCCCTGACTTTTACCGTTTTTTCCAAATTCCCTGAGTTTTCCCAGACTGGAAAAATGTAAACTCATTTTCAAGGTTTTCCCTGATTTCCAGAGTGGCTGGGAACCGTGAATACATGTTTCCAAAACAAAATCATGTTAGTCGTTACAATTTTGAACACAATGTAAGAAATGTTCTGTTAAATATTTTTAACATAATTGGATTGGAAGACATTGCTGCCTAATGCAGCAATATCTTTCAATCAAATTATGTTTAAAATATTCAACACTTTGTTTTATTTTGCTTTGGAATTATTTTAAGATATTTCTGAGCTGTGCTGTAAGTTACTTGTATTACCAGACAACCTGTCTAGAGTTAGAAATGGAACTATCCAGTTTATCCAACAATCAGATGAAGTCATAATGAACTACATGTACATGTACGTACCATGTAGGATGACATAATAATCAATGATGTCATGAATGACGTAGATAAGTTTATCACGAATGCTTAATTGATGACGGACTAAGCGCTGTTGTACGAATTGTATGTCTTTACTATTTAATCAATATGCTGTTGAATATTTTGAAACTAATTTGACTGGGCGCTGTTCCTGCTATAGGAAGTTAAATTAGTTTCAAAACATTCAACAGCTTACCTGTAGTTTTTTGGAAATTGAGATTCAGTGCATGGATCGATCGATCCCAATACAGAAACAGCATGGGTGGATCTTAGCTAGAGGGGCATAGCTAAACTGGATTCCTAAATTCACCACTGATCTCACGATCTATATCTCTTTTCCACATAGGATCAATAATGGATCATGATAACTAATGTGACTGAATCGGTGCATTTCAGTAGAAAATTCAAAATGGATTTACATGTACTGCTTATTTCATCAACTACAATGTAGTTGTAGTAATCTTTTTGAAATGTGATAGTTGAAACTAAAATTGATTTAACCTGTTAATAGTCAAGTCGACCAAAAACACTGAAAACCTCCATTAGCAAGATAAGAGAAGACTATCTTTGAAAATTTACCACTGGAATAACTGACTCGATAAATTAGCCAGTCAGTCCAGTTGTAAACTTTCAGCCTTCTCTTGGTAGTGAAATTATTTTCTAGGGCCAACTAAATATTGTGTAGGCTGTAATAAACCATCAAAATTTACGATGGAATTTGACATTCAATCTTCTCGTAACAAGAGACCCAAGGGGCCTGTATCGCTCACCTGGACCATAGGCATTTCAACTAGAATGCTCTTTATCAACAAGATGGCCACCAAACCGTTTATCCGACAGTTTCCCAAAAACACATATAAAACCAATTTCAGCCTCAAAATTCATCAAATAAAAATATCCAATATGGACACCAAACATGCTAATTTTGATTGGCCCCTGGTGTCCAGATTTTTTGACGGATCAACTTCCCTTGAACAAACTTTAATGGCCCTTAGTCCCTAATCATATCTGCCAAATTTCGGCCTGATCCCTTCCGCGGTTCTGGAGAAGAAGTAATTTTTGCTACAACTAGGTCAACCAAGATGGCCACCAAACCATTTGACCAATCAAGTTCCCTTGAACAAACTTGGTTCAGCTCTTGCCCTAGATCATATTTCATGAGATTTGCATCAATCCCCTAAGCGGTTTCGGAGATTTTTAAAGACGTTTCCTAAAATCGGCCTAAATCCAAGATGGCCGCCGGCGAAATTGGCCGATCGGGTTCATTTGAACAAACTTGGATCCCGATGTCCTATGGATGCTTCCTGACAAATATAATTGAAATCGGCCCCCGTGGTTCTTGAGAAGAAGTCGTTTAAAGGAAAAGTTGACGGATGATGGATGGATGACGGACGGGCGCCACGGCATAAGCTCACTTAGCCTTTCAGGCCAGGTGAGCTAAGAATTCAAGAATCATGTGATGTCACAAATCTGTTGAAATTCAACATTTAATCCTTTTACTGATGAATTCCCCATATCTCATTTTCAAGGCAAACATATAGGAAAACTGTTGAATAATTTGAAAATAATTTGACTGAAAGCTGTTGCTGCCTGAGGCAACAAAATAATTTTTATATTGTAAAGAATCAAATTTTCAGGGATTTGTCGGTAAATTTTAGGGCTAAAGCGAGTATTTGGCAGTAAAGTGCGACTCGCATGCAACGGTTTGAAATCGGACCTCAGAAATTACTGTTATTATTGCAACTCTAGTACAGATCCTGGTTAGAGCTGGGCGGTATTGACACTAACACGATGGTATCTGCAACACAGAAAAATACTGCAGTATCATGGTATACTGCTATTTGGAGGGTGAGGTGGCTATATATAGATTATAATAAATGCCACGAAATTAGATCAATTGTTTTCACTTCCGCAATATTCATCTCCAATCAACAGATAAAGTAGATAGTCTGCTTCCTGATATAGAGTGAAATTAACATTATGGCTATTGGGAATGTTTATTAGGTTACTATTTTTTATTGATGTAACGTCATTCACATGAATATTGGCCATGTCATCAAAGGGCGCGTGTTCGACTTGCCAACTATACATGTACATGTAGTTAACTATATTCCGCTATTTGCCATTGGAGTGCGCTATTTTCAATCTGGATTCTTCTAATATCATTTCGTTCGACCAGCAAATAAATAATTTCTTCACATGAACAAAGCATATTCAATGTTATTTCCATGAAATTCCTACATACAGAGTTTTAAAATAAATTGGAAAATTAAATAAAGGTGTCCCTACTTAACCCTTTAATGGTCATCCCGGCCAAAACCGGCCTCTGTTATGGTGCTGTTAAATGTCCATTTACAGGCCAAGAGCATAGAATTTTTGAAAATTTACCACTGGAATGACTGGCTCCATAACAGAGCCAGTCATTCCAGTGATAAATTTTCAAAAATTCTATTCCCGTAGACATTCAATAGGCAGATATTTACATTTTCTTGACCAAATTCGACCATTAAAGGGCTAAACTGAATTTTTAAAACTGCCTATAAAAGTAAAACTTCATGACGTTTCAAAGCCAGTCACTGACAACAAAGCATCACATGATCAGAATAGCGTGAGAAAATACTATGTTGCATGAAATCTTCCTTGATAAATACAGTATACCTGTAATGCATTAAAAACCAATTTGGCCTGTTTGTTACTGACGCACCCATTTGTAAACGGAGCAGACCCATATGACAATTCATTATCGGCACTCATATTTGTAAATGGCGCATGGACCGTATGACAATTTGTTAGTGGCATGCCAGTTTGTAAATGGCGCACCGCCCATGCACATATTGGTAAACGAATTCTACCGCTAACGTCGTAGATCAGTGATTAATTTCCAGTCATTGCATTAGTTTATTTGACACGTCTTACATAAAGAAACCCTGTCTATCAAACAAGGTTGTCGTGTTTCACTGAATCTTTTATGACATGTGTGCTTAATCACGGGAAGAGATATGATGCACACATAGTTTTAATTAAAGTATAGTTTTAATGTACTAGTATGCATAAATAAGTGCTGTTAAGTTTACAAAAGTAATCTCTCGCTCCGCAAATGGATATTTTCTATGAGATTTTAATTTTCTTTCATAAATGTGAGCATTATTTAGTGTTTAAATGAATGTAGTCCAATAACATCCGAATTCTACTCAACTTTAGTCACTTCATTTGATCCTTGCATTAAACTTCTCATCACTTTGATCCTTAAGTACAGACATTATGTGCAATCACAAAACAGTGAATTATTCAGCGGCTTGAATCAATTCAATTGTCCCGGGCTTGCTGATGTATACACATGCATATCAGGGTTGGAAAAATCCAGATTTTTTCGAAAAAATCGGACTTATCAGATTTTTTCAATTTTTTCGATTCTTATGAATTTTTTACTTCTATAACAAAATCATTGATTTTTTTAATGCACCCATGTTCTGAACTTAATAGAATCTAATCTCTAGGAGCTGCATTGTATAAACAATGTTGACCATATTTATACTATTACTCTATTAAAATGTATTATGACAATAAGCATCATAGAATTTGTTCTTGTTATTCTTAAGACATTATTGAATTTGTTAAGATATTTTGGAATTTGTTAAGACATTTTGGAATTTGTTATTACATTTTGAAATAACCCCCAAAAGACAACCCCCCCCCTTGCGCGTTGGTCTGTAGTTTTATTAACCACTATAAAACATACTTACCCTTCAATCACTACTTGCTAGATCAACTACTCTGCATTTAGCCACCAGAATAAGATTCTTATGATTGCTTACATATGCCTATTCCATTTCAATATATCCTCAACCAGGCTACTGGTAGGGTACACCCCCAGCATATGCCCTGATAGAGACTGGCACAAGTCTGTACTCACTCCTTGGTGACACCTGTCACTAAGCATGTCCGCGCATGCACAATGGAGCCCAAATAGGAAACAGATTCACTTTTCTAAATTTAAGTGCTAAATATTATAAACAGATTCTCAAATCATTCCCGTGCGGCGTGGCTGAGGCCGGGTCGTAGTGATTGAACGGCAAGTATGTTTTATAGTGGTTAATAAAACTACAGACAAACCCGCAAGGGGGGTCTGTTGGGGGTTGTTATTACACCACAAAAACATCTATACCGTTCAATCACTACTTGCTAAACCCATAGATTTGGTAAGTGCCCACTTAAAACCCTTGGTGGGTGGAGATTTGAGAATCGTTAAACAAGGATAAAAATTAAACAAATCATATCCAAATGTTAATAACATAACATAATGGTGCATCTTAATTAATCACACAGTGATTATTAAACAACGAAAACATTAAACCTAAAGAAATAAATAAAACCAAAGAAAACTCTCACCATTTCTCACAGACTTAACGAAAATGGCGGGATGTGCTTGGTAAATGGTCTTCGACTTTTTAAGTTAAAATCATATTTCTAAAAAAGGAGGCCACTGCACTCTGATCCTTTAAAGAGAAGGAAGTAAAAGTTGACTCAGATTTCCAGCCTCCAATCTGCATGACCTCATCTAAAGATGAGCCAGCGAAAAGAGTGAAAGAGGTAGCCATTCCCCTAACATCGTGAGCCTTAACATGGGATAGATTAACTTGTTCAGGAGAAGCGATCTCATAACAAAGCATGATGGTCTCACAAATCTATCTGGCAATCGTGGCCTTAGAGACTGGTCTGGCTACATTGTACCTCCTCCGCATACGGAACTCATAAATGGGATGGATCAAATCTTTTAAAATCGGTTCGGCGCTTGTAAACCTTTAATGCCCTGACGGGACACCGAAATTCTTAGACGGCGAAAAGGAAGATAACGATTTTAAAATGAGTGACTTAGCTGTGTAACGGTTAGACTGTGTCTTCGATAAAAAATCCCTTCTGGGATATAAAACTAAACCGTCCCCAGATTCGATAAAGCTATCCTTTTCGGCAGAAAGAGCATGAATTTCTGATCGTCTTCTAGCAGAAGCAGATGCAACAAGAAAAACAGCATTAAAAGTTTAAAATTTCATACTAATAGAGGTAATAGGTTCAAAATGGTGGCCTGCCAAAACCTAAAGAACCAAAGCCAAATTCCAGGAAGGCAAAGGCTTAGCTACTGGAGGACGATTATTGCCCAATCCTCTGATAAAACTATTAAGAATCTTCATATCCTTGACACCAGCATTCAAAAGACAAGGAAGCGAAGAAGCCAAAGAAAATCTATAACCCCTGACTGTGTTAGCAGATAACTGTAAAGAATCAAAGATAGGATAAAAAATCTAACACCTGGGGAATAGAAACAGAATTGGGCAAGAAATTATGGTCTGAGCACCATTCTTAAAAAATTTTAAGTCGACCCTTGTAAACTCGACGGGTCGACTCCTTCCTGGCAGAATCAATAATTTCCTGAGATCTTGAAGAAACTTTGATCTCAGGGACTTGACGCTCGATATCTTCCAAACACACAGACTGAAGATTTCTGGGTTTGGATGAAGACATGTACCCCTTACTTGATAGAGAAGATCTGGGGACACTGGAAGGAGACGAGGGAAGTCTACCAGGAGATCGAGAAGGTCTACGAACCAGATCTGCTTTGGCCAAAAGAGAGCTATCAGAACTTCGCAGATCTGGTTCTTCAAAAGCAAAGGAATCAGGATCATTGGAGGGAATGCATAAGCGAAAATTCCTGTCCAGGACTGAGACAGGGCATCCACCGCCAGTGCCTGACTGTCTGGAAAAGGAAACATGAAAGAGGAGATCTGGGTATTCAGACGGGTTACAAAAAGATCGCTCTGGCAACCGACCTCTTTAACTGCCACTCTGTGTGGGTGAATTTGCTGGGACATGACAGCTGGTCCGCATGAAAATTCAGACTGCCTGGGCCATGAGTGGACATTAGAAAAATTTGATTCTTGCGGCACCACAAGAGAAGGTTCCAAACCTCCATACAGAGGAGGGAGGATCTCGTTCCCCCCTGTCTGTTGATGTAAGAAACCACCGTCGAATTGTCCGATCGAATCGAGACTTTGAAGTCTTTCACTCAATCCGACCACGAGAGGAGCCTTCTTGACAGCCCACAAAGACTGGAGACTGCTCCCCATCCCTCCTGAGAAGCGTCTGTGAAGATAATCACCTGAGGGGAGGACTTGACCAGAGGGACACCCATCAGAAGCAGAGAACAATCTTTCCAAAAATCTAGATGGGGAATTAAGTGTTCTCTTATGGGAATCTGATGGTAAATGGAGTGAACCGACTGCTTCCAAAGGGACATCAAGTACATTTGAAAGGGTCTTCTCATCAGCGCCGCCCAAGGAATGATGTTCTCGACGCGGACCATCAAGCCTATCACCCTGAGAAAGAATCTTGCTCTGACCGTGGAAGAAGTTGAAAGAATGTCCATTGCCAACAAAATAGCCTCTACTCTTGGATCTGTCTTCATCAATTTATATAACGGGTACCGAGTCCACAATTTTTTACTTGTGACCAGGTATCACTCAGACAAATCAGATACATGTATCAATTCAGATCGGGAACGTGCGCAATTTTTCACTGTGAAAGGAATACAAAAAATACATTCTGTAGCATCCCATACCGGGGAAAAATTTTACATTAGATTACTTTCCTGCTACTGTTTTCATTGCATACAGGGAAATTATTCGGAATGTGAGAACACCAATTATAGTGAACCTTTTAGTCTAGTTTCGTTCTTGGACCATATTGGTGATGGTGGTAATACCTCTGTATACAACTAACTCAATGTATGATATGATTTGTATAAATTAATAAAATTTTTTAAAGATGATAATTTGATAAGCGCAGATGCATGCACACATGGAGCGGCACGCAAAGTGGAAATTTTTGCGATGGTCTCAGGTTGTTATTCATCAATGAGCTGCACAAATTTGCAAGGTAGTAGGCAGTGCTGACACAGTTATGTGTACCTATTATTGATTTATACAAGAAAACGCTGGCAGAACCCCTGTGAAAAGCCACACCCACTCTGCATCCGTGCTTAAGGAATCACGCCCTTAGTTATGCCATCTCCCTTTCCACAATTTGGTATTGGTAATCCATATTGCCAATTGTGCAGGAATCTTATTTTGCTGTTTTAATGTGTGTGTGTGTGTGTGTGTGTGTGTGTGTGTGTGTGTGTGTGTGTGTGTGTGTGCGTGTGCGCACGCGTGTGTGTTGTCGAGCCCTATTGACAGTCTCTCAATCGAAAACTCTAACATTTTACTCATTATTCTGGACGCCAGACGCCATATGGATCGCTGTCTCGCTATCCTCCACTTTGCTATGGGCTCGACAAAAACTGCGGTTGCAAAAATTGTATAGCTTACAAAAACTTGTTTTTCATTACATCCAATTTATCAAGCATTTGATCGCTTGGGAAATACACCTTCATGAATGCAAATGGTGAGGGGTTGGGTGAGGTGCAAATATTTGAGGGTAAAAATAGTTCTAAATTCACCAAAATGTGCAATATAGTTGTCAAGCCCTTAGCGAAGCGGAGGATGGTGAGACATAGTGATCCAAATTGTGTCTAGCATCCGGCATCTGGACAAGATGAGTACATGTAAAATGTTAGAGTTTTCGATTGAGGGGGAATAGGGCCCAATAAAGAGTTACTAATTTTTGTTACATAAATAGGAAATGGAGCCTCAGTCCAAAGGTCAAGAGCCTGTAAATGTAGACAGACCCACACACTGCCACTGAAATATGCTGTTGCCCAAGAAATCGTTAGCAAGAGCAATGTATGCCTCTGCAACACCACTGAGTGTTCTCAATAACTATTACTGGAAACAGTTTTTTGCGCAGATTAGACCAACATTCAAGGTACCTTCCCAACATGTATTATCAAACCATCTATTAGCTGAGGAATACGACACTTTACATGCCACCTCCCCAGCAAAACTAGCTGCTGCTAATTCATTGTGTCCAATGAGTGATAGGTGGACATATATAAATCAGAGTCCAATTATAAACATCATGTTTACGTGCCCAGAGCCAATATTCTTCAACTCTGTTGTACAAAGAAGAAAGACACACAGCAGAATATATTGCATCCATGCTAAAGGATGCTATAGAAGAAGTGGGCACTGAAAATGTCCATGCTCTTGTAACGGACAATGCCAGTAAAATGGGCAATACTTTCGAAAGATTACCCCCATCTAATTACATACTGGTGCATGGCTCACAGCCTAAACCTTCTAGTTCAGGACCTGCTAAAAATTGGATCCCTGCACCGCCATATTGAGCTTTGCAAAAACATTATAAAGTTCTTTAAGTACAAGCATGTTCCAAAAGGCATTCTGGAAAGCATTCAGAGACAAACTGAAGAAAACTGTAGCACTAGTATTACCAGCTGCATCCAGGTGGGGTTCAGCTTGTGACAGTTTGAACCGTTTGCTAGAGAACAAAAAGTGTTTAGAAGCAGCCGCTGTTGATGAACAAATGGAATCACTTATAACACCACAAATGTGGAAACAGCTCCTACATTGTAGATACAGAAGTTTTCTGGGTACAGTTTGAACCTGTAAAGAAATTATTAGAGCCAGTTTCGCTTGCAATCAAACGGATGTAATCGGATAAGCCAAGGCGGTCGGAAGTTCCAAACATGTTTGCTTCATTGCTAGAACACCAAGTCTTCGGTTCCATTGGCTCCAGTGACAAAGGCTGAAGAAAGGCAGCTAATGGATGCTTTTGAGTCATGATTAGAGTTTTGTTCACATAATGTCCAAAAGGCTGCGCATTTGTTAGCTCCTCGGTTTGCATGTGAATATCTTGGTCTCACAGAGGAGGATATAGCAGCTGCCACAGATATAATTGAAGACATATCAGCCAAAATACCTCCACTAGATGTCGTGACTAGTATCAGAGACCTTGCTGAATACAGGGCCAAAAGAAGTATTTGGGCGAGAGCTTAAATTTCATTTGGGAAGCGGCAAAACAAATGGACGGTGGAAAGGCTTTTGCTCAACACGCCAGCTGTCCGATGCTCGATTACCGAGCCAGCCATTCCAGTTGTCAATTTTCAAAAAAGTATATTTAGCTTGGCCTGTGAATGGACATTGATTATGCAAATATTTAGATTTTCTTGACCATTAAATGGTTAAACAATGTAGAGTTTGGACATTTTTTGTATTGAATCTTACAGTGGCCGCAACATGAATAGTTTTAGAAGGTTTTTACTGATCCCTCAGCACAAACTGGGAGACCAAAATATTGTTCTACTGAAATTCCATTCAGGCAATCGACAGATCGATTTTTTGATCTCCTACTATTTCGAGGCCTGCAAAATGCAACTTGGGACCCCCAAAAGTTGTGGTAAAAAACTGTGTGTGGTTTTTAAATATTAAATAGTATTAATAGATTTTGCACAAAAATACCCACAAAATCTCGCATAGACACACATAATTCATGAGCACGAGTTCATGGTGGCGTCTAATTTTTGAGAACAAGAGGCTCAAGGGGCCTGTATCGCTCACCTGGACCATAGGCATTTCAACTAGAATGGCCATTAACAATAAGTAGAACTATAATGAGATGAACAGACTTGTAACAAGAAAACTATGGCCATGTTTCTTTATGTATCAACTTCCATTGAACAAACTTTTATGGCCCTTAGTCATCAATATCATATCTCTCAAATTTCGGCCCAATCCGTTCAATGGCTCTGGGGACAAAGTCGCTTTCATGAAAATCATGTCGGCCATCTTGATGGCCGCCCCCAACGATTTGACCAATCAAGTTCCCTTGAACAAACCTGGTTCAGCCATTGCACTAGATCATATTTCATGAGGTTTGCATCAATCTCCCAGGCAGTTTCGGAGAAGATTTTTAAAGACATTTCTAAAAACCGTACAAAATCCAAGATGGCCACTGGCCCAATTGGCAGATCGGTTTCTTTTGAACAAACTTGAATCTCTATGCCCTAAGGATGCTTCCTGCCAAATAGAATTGAACAGGGTTCATGAGCAGAATAAATTTCCATACTTTTTCCGTACTAAATTTTATAATCGGCCCAGTAGTTCTCGAGAAGAAAACATTTTAAATTTCCCATTGCTCTAGTATGGGAGATTTTGGCGGGAAAATGATCCAAGATGACCACCAAACCGTTTATCCAAGTTTCGAAAATTTCAAATTTGAGATCAGAATACACCAAAACACATATAAAACCAATTTCGGCATCAAAATTCATCAAATAAAAAAATCCAATATGGACGCCAAACACACTATATTTTGATTGGCCATGACGGCCATGTTTTTTGACTGATCAACTTCCCTTGAACAAACTTTAATGGCCCTTAGTGGCTTAGTCCCTAATCATATCTGCCAAATTTTGCCCCGATCCCTTCAGCGGTTCTGGAGAAGTCGTTTTCGCTACATCTAGGTCAACCAAGATGTCCGCCGAACCATTTGACCAATCAAGTTCCTTTGAACAAACTTGGTTCAGCTCTTGCCCTAAATTATATTTCACGAGGTTTGCATCAATCCCCCCCCCCCCCATGCAGTTTCGGAGAAGACTTTTAAAGGCGTTTCTAAAAATCAGACAAAATCCAAGATGGCCACCGGCCCAATTGGCCGATCAGCTTCGTTTGAACAAACTTGAATCTCTATGCCTTAATGATGCTTCCTGCGACATATAATTGAAATCGGCCCAGTAGTTCTCGAGAAGAAAACATTAAAAATTTCGCATTGCTTTAGTATGGGAGCTTTTGGCGGGAAAATGATCCAAGATGGCCACCAAAATGTTTATCCGACAGTTTCAAAAATTTTAAATTTGAGATCAGAATACCCAATAACACATATAAAAGCAATTTCGCCATCCAAATCCATCAAATAAAAAAATCCAATATGGCCGCCAAACACGCTATATTTTGATTGGCCCATGGCGGCCATGTTTTTGACGGATCAACTTCCCTTGAACAAACTTTAATGGGCCTGACTCCCTAATCATATCTGCTAAATTTCGGCCTGATCCCTTCAGCGGTTCTGGAGAAGTCATTTTCGCTAAAACTAGGTCAACCAAGATGGCCGCCGAACCATTTGACCAATCAAGTTCCCTTGAACAAACTTGGTTCAGCTCTTACCCTAGATCATATTTCATGAGGTTTGCATCAATCCCACAAGTGGTTTCAGAGATTTTTAAAGACGTTTCTAAAAATTGGCCGAAATCCAAGATATCTGCCGGCCAAATTGGCCGATTGGCTTCGCTTGAACAAATTCGGATCTCTATGCCATAAGGATGCTTCCTGCCCAATATAATTGAAATCAGCCCAGCTGTTCTTGAGAAGTCGTTTAAAGAAAAAGTTGACCAATGCCGGATGGTCACCACGGCATAAGCTCACTTCGTCATTTTGGCCAGGTGAGCTAAAAACTGCATTGTAACCCCACACTTTCAGCTTAGCACCTCCATATCTCAGATTGGGTTGCCCAGGTTTCAAGGTCCCTGGGACCTCCAAAATATAGATGTCATGAGAAACACTGGATACACATAAGATTGATAAATATTACATAAAATACACATACAATTATTAGAGACAATATAGCCCAAAATATTGGTTATTGCAATACGGCAAGAGGAAATAGCGATTACCATTTGCTGATATCGCATTTTTAGGCTGAATCTGATGTCTGGAAGGACGTTCTGATAAAAAATTCTGTGCCGAGAAAATGTGATAAAAGCTTACATATTACGCACCCCTTCTGGCCTTGAATAAAACTAGCAAAAAGCTGCACAATATAGTCGCGAAATTACGGTATGTTAACATTTATCCACCAAATTTAAATTGAATATCCTGTTTCATGGCCAACACCGTCACGGTGTCATCAGTCTTGGGGTTTTTTCAAAATCGTACAGCCCTAAGTCAAAATTGACAGAATTCAACTAAATTTGGTACCAGTATGTAGTTGGCCATATCATTCCATATTGCGACACAATGTTTACAGTACTTAGTTTAGCCCAGGCTCTGTCTCGTGATGAGGGGTGGGGGGGGGGCAGAACAGCAAAGTTGGCAGAATTCAAACAAATTTGCTATGAGAGTTACTCATGATCACGGATTATGAGGCAAAGTTTACGTTAGGCTCGCATGGTGGGTTGAAGTGGGGCGCTGAGTTTATTTCTGTTATTTAGTTTTACCGTTTTCTTCGTATGGCGAAAAAAGCATCATGTAGAAGCGTAGCCGTACTTATTAAATATTCCAGACATTGAAAACATTAAAGATAAGTTTAAAGGGTTACCAATCAGCGTGGTTGATACTGATGGGATCCATACAATGAAGTTGGTAGATTCAGAATTTTTACCGATCCTTGCGGGGAGATGTTGCTGCCATGCTGTCAGGATCGTGGCAGAGTAGTTCTATGATCCTGTATTTTAGAGATTGATGGTTGGTACTATTCAAGGTTCGTACAACTGCCACGGATTTTTATTCAAGGACTTTCAAGGCTAACAATGCCAATTTTTCAAGGGCTCTAAACTCGGCCTCAAACATAGGCGTCCATATGAATATGATCTCTTTAGCCCTTTAATGGTCAATATGGTCAAGAAAATATGTACTTATTTAATGCCTATTTTGAAAATTGACCATTGAAATGACTGGCTAGGTTATCGAGCCAGTCATTCCAGTTGTAAATTTTCAGTCTTTTCTTGACCTGCACATAGACATTCCCCAAGACCACTGTAGAGGTCAGGCTTGACCAGTAAAGGGTTAAAGACTACATTCAGAACGGTTCAGTCATATAGTTCTTGCGAAGTATTATTTATATTACATAAACTGTTGAGATGTCAGATTCTTAAATTTCAAATTTCATTCCCTCCCTTATTTATAACTGACGTCCATTTTTGTTAACAATGTTGAATGATGTAAGTTGTCACTGTCAATTAGACAGCACCAGCTTTCAGCAACATCATTTCCAAAATGTGCACCAGCACTGTAATAATCAACCTTTTGACATATGTGTGATATTATGGTCAATCCGTTTAGCTGGTTGGTAGGACAGAGATGAAATGACTAATAAGCGCTAAACATGCTAAATGACAATTCAATGACTTTGCCAAGGTTTTCCAGAACCAGAATTCCATGACCTAGATGAGGACTAATTATATAGAGTGATATATGGCCCAAAATCTCTGAACAGAGGAAATACTAAGCAAATCTTGTCAATAACCATATACAATTAAATAAATATTTTGAAACTAATTTAACTGGAGATGCAATGTTGCTGCTAGTGCTGGGTCAGATCAAAAAGGTGTCAATCTCAGGGTTAAAAACCAATGTTTGATTTTGATCAATTAATTTATTTCACACTCGCGGTTAATAATCTAACTTTAAAAATCTGTAAAATAAAAATTTTCGCCAGCTTCATTAGGTTGCTATGCTTAATTATAGCTGACCCACTAATTATCTAGCGTTACGGATGGAATATAGCATTTTATGCATCCTTCATTTTAATACACTGGATTATCAGGGGATTTTTCTTGTGAAAACATTTCTATGCCAGGACTTCAAAATTATGTGTGCAAAAATTAATTAACTTATTGCTAATTAGGGTATCGTTCATTTGAATAATTAGAATTTCCGTTCCTAATGCTAGGAGTCATAATTAGTTGTCCTGTGGTTTTAATAGACACTTCATGAAAACAAGTTTCTGTAGACTTCTAATGTTTAGTATTACCATTCACCATGTAGTGGAATATTTAGTCTCTATGAAGAGCCGCAGTCTACAACTGCAGTTGTAGACTGCGGCTCTTCATAGAGACTATGGAATATTATGACTTGGGCTGCATGGTTCCACTGCGTAAAGGCTTTCCCGTTTTGTTTTTTAACCAGATTTTGTGGCAATCCGAAAGCCCATAGTTACAGTAAAGCTATGGGAGGCGGTCGAATCAAGATATAGCCGACTGCACATTCTAAGTCGACCTGTTGTGATTGTGTACAGTTATAAAAACTGAATGAAATAAATAACATTGAATCCTTAATGCCGAATATTGACAAATTAGAACGAAAACTGGTAAGTTAATGAAAATAATTCAATTTACAGTGTAATTCTTTTCATGCTCGTCTTCGACTTTACGGAATTCAGGAATTGTAATTTTTATCATGTTGCTCCTGGCAACACCATACGTATTTGTAACGTAAATCAGTCTAATATATTTTTGAGGTAAGACATTTCTTTTTCTTGTTCTGTATATTCCTCCTTTTTCGTTGTGGTTATTTCGGGGACGACCGGAAGTTCGTCCATAGGCCCCGTGTCACATAGATCTAAATAATATTTTGAAAACTAAAATAGGCAAAACCAAATTTGCTGCTTAGGATGGATGTGGCAGTGTTGATCTCTCCAAATGCACTGTCGGAAGGTGTGTGTGCGTGCGTGCGTGCGTGCGTGCGTGCGTGTGCGTGTGCGTGTGCGTGTGCGTGTGCGTGTGCGCGTGCGCGTGTGCGTGCGTGTGTGCGTGTCTGTGTGTTGCTGTGTTGCTGCGTTGTTGTTTAAATTGGGTTGGAGTGTAAAGGGGAGGGTGGGTGGGGGTGGAGGTGAAGGGGGGGGGGGGGGTACCTGGGTAAAGATATAACTTGGGTTTTGGTCTGGGGGAGGGTAAAGTCTGTGAAATTAAATCTAGAAGGCAAATTAGGCTAAAATTGAAACAAACATATTAAAGAGAGATGAAAATCAATAGTAACGCTATCAAATCAAGAAGAAATAAATTAAGTTAATGCACAGCTTTTAATGAATTGAATTGCATGAATGAAGTTCCATTCTGTTTGGTTTAATTTTGTTTTAAAATCATTTAGACTTGTCGCATAAACAGTTTCAATTGGGAGATTGCTCCATGTATTAATAGTTCTGTAAGGAAATGAGTGAAGTCTTGAAAGTCGTTTGACTGACTTTTTATATAGTTTGAATTTGTACACCCTTGTATATGTATTTGAAATTTGGAAGATTAGTTTTATACGGAGGTCATCAATTTGGTTTAAAATTCTGTAGATTTGGATGATACCATATCGTGCTCTTCTGTATTCTCGCATTGGCAAGCTTATGTGTATGAGTCTATCTGTGTATGGTATTTTTTTTAACTCACGGAGTAGCTTGGTTGCTCTCCTTTGAACCTTTTCCAATTTGTGGATGTCCTTTATCAAATAGGGATTCCAAACACAAGTTGCATATTCTAACAGGGGCCGCACTAGTGCTTTATATAGTGTTATGAATTCTGTCGGATCCATAAACTTAAAGCTATGTTTAATGAGTCGGGGTATTTTATTGGCCTTTTGAAGACATGAATTAATATGTTTAGTAAATTTTAGATGATTTTTGAAAGGTTACACCAAGGTCAGTTTCATTATCTACAAAGGTAATGAGTGTTCTCTTCCACTCGATATGCATATAATATGTAGAATTATCAGCAGGATTGCTATTTATAGGTTGTCCTATGCACATGGCTTTACATTTTTCGGCAATGAATTTTATTTTCCACAGGTCTGACCATTCACATGCATTATCCAGATAAGATTGCAGGTTATTACAATAATTTTTATTTTGGATAGAACTAAGTAGTTTGGTGCCATCAGTAAAAATTCTAATAAAAGACTGTACTACATTTGGCAGGCCATTAATGTATATTAAAAATAGAACTGACCCATGAGCACTTCCCATGGGCACGCCACTAACTACCTCTGCCCAGTCACATGATATTGGGCTATAGGAAACTTTGTTGCTGGTTTAGCATGGAGCTTTTGATTAGTTTCCATATGTTTCCTGGGATTCCTTAAGCATCTAATTTGAAAAGTAGTCCTTGGTGTGGGAGAGATATATCACGTCTACTGGATGACTGTTGTTAGTCGATTCGGATCACATGTCTATTATTTGTATAATTTGGTGACACATGAGAGTCCAGAAATGAAACAAAATTGGTAAGTCGAAAATAGATTGCTACGAAGCATATGATCCATAATATGAAATGTTAGAATGGTTTCTAATAATTTGCATACAACAGACGTCAGACTTATCGGTCTGTAGTTGTGTGGTTGACTTTTCTCACCTTTTTTTTTAAAGATTCGTGAGATGTTAGCCAATTCCGATGCACATCTGGTATCTTTCCCAATGATATACACTTGTTAAAATTTATATAAAGTAGATAGGTAATTGCACCATGGTTTTCATGGGGTGAAGTATGTCAGGACCAGCTGACTTACTTGTTTTCATTGAACTAAATTTTTCTAGGATGGTTTCTTGAAAGATGTGAATATAACACAATGGCTTGTCAATCACTGGTATCTTAAGAGTGGAGCGTTTGCTTAAGGTATTGGTATCGACATCATCGACATCATCTTTTATAAATACATTAGAAAAAAGGTTTTTAGTCAGTTTACTTTTTCTTTGTCATCAGATGTTAAGATACCATTCTGTTTTATTAAATTACAGATCCCTGATCGAGCTTTTGTTTTGGAGTGGATGCATTTCCAAAATGATTTGGGATCAATCTTTACTCATTATTGTAGCTTCATATCGTATTTTTGTGGTTCTCACAATGGCATAATTATTAAAACTCTCCATAGATCTGGAAAATGTGTATTTTTCATTCTCTTTGCTTTTCTGTATTATATATCCATCTAATTAGTTAACATTTTGTGAAAGTCATTCCAGGTATCATTTATACATTGACTATTCAGCTTTTCTTTCCGGCTTATATTTAACAACTGAGCCCTCAATTGAGTGTGGTCCCCTCAGTATAATTGTTATGTTCTGGACTTGTTTGTAAAAGTATTATCAACATTGCATAAGCAGTTGAAACGCAAAACAGAGTGATTAGTATTTCTGATAGGATTGTCAATATGTATCGAATCTACCATGTGTTCTACCATTAGTGAAGACTGGATCAAGTGCGTTCTCTTGTTGGTTTACTATATTTTTACAATTTTTTTTTCTTTTAGTTTAATGGAACACTATAAAGACTCAGAAAATTGGTCGAGCATAGTTCTGTACTATCAAGAGCATTTCCATTTAGGTTTTTGTGTATGTATAACACACTGCCCCTTTGCCCCTGATTTTTTGGAACACACCTGTCATAGTTAGCTAGTTTCAAGTTTGCTGATATATGTTTATTTTAGCATTTTTTTGGGAAAGGTTTCACATAAACCAATGATATCAGGTGTGTGCATTGAAACATAGCACTCAATTTCAGTACTGAGCATTTCAGATAGAAAATACAACTACAATGCTACTGTCGCAAAATTGAAAAAATTAATTAAATAAAGAGGGCCGTGAGGAAGATAATATTAAATGCATTGATCATGTTGGCCTCTAAAAATAAGGTCAATACATAAATAAATAAGTACACTTTCTGGGCCGCCGATAAGGGCAGGCGAAATCACGCAAAATAACGCGGCAAACAAGATTTGCCGAGATAGTAACCGTTGTTAGAAATTCTGTAATGATGTCATCAGAATTCTTCTTATTGTACAGAGATTGGTTAACATCTATGATGCGTAACAATGTTTCATTAATGTCTGTGACGTATCAATAAAATAATGCTTATTTTTAAATAGATGTAATGCAAACAAACAAGAATATTTAAAGGCCAGTTGTGCCATTTAAAATAAAAATGTGAACATCATTAAAATATCTAATCCTAGCCATAACCTTAAACTCTAATCCTAATCAATTCCAATTGATGTAAGATGTAATCTTGTTTGTAGGTGTGTAGTACGCCTAAATTTGGTAAAATTATTCTAATGTAATGTAAACAAATGATAATTCTTAAATGGCGGTTGTTTTGTTTATTGCTAAAGTTAAAATTAATATACTCAAAGAAATTACTAAACTATAACCGTGACCAATTCCAATTAAGGTAAAATATAATGTTGTTTGTAGGTGACCAGTAAGTGTGGTGAAAACTTTCGAAAGTCCCCCTTTTAAATTTCTGGAAAATCTCGAGATGCCAGTTTGGGAAGCTATGTTGCTACTTGCTTAGAGAGTTAGAGTTATTTAGAGCTGATTTCCAACAAAGGATCCATGCGCTCATCTTCGGTGTACTCCAGGACCCCGTTTAGAATGTTAGGTGAATTTTCACCTATTTATGTTCACCGTTCGTTCAAAGGCAAATGAAGGCAAATGCAAACTAATTTCGCGATAAACCATGCAATATATACAATCAGAACAGACCATCCATCAAAGGCAGGGCCTATGATGTGATGGACACCTTTCATAATTGAATTACATTATTGATCAGAACATACAGATACAATATAAAAATAAGGAGTTGAATAGAATTCATGGTCCTGTAGTGGAGCTCGGCAGCGCCTTAAGATTACCTAATTTCACAATCAAATGTATCAAGCAGCCACATCGACATGGAACCAGTCATGTAGGGAAAATGACAGAAGAAAACCAAATGGCCTACTAGACGGACTTGAAACCGTTTGAGTCTCAGGCTACCTTTCACATTGAATGTTTAGTATTTGTGTTGTATTAATATAATTTCATGTTGTGCCAAAGCACTACACTTGGTGTCAGCAGTTAAAAATTAGTGCCCAGTGCAAATAGGATGTTGCAGTTTACTTGTCCTTTTCCATTACACAGATGTCCAAATTCTCGTGCTATTTTCAAATCATGTGATCACATGCAACTGCTTCCTGATTGTTATCGGCAATTTATTGAGGTATCCTAATCTAAGTCGGTAGAGATGATTTATTTATTCTATTGTTTTCATTCACCCTTCTATACTCCTGAGTCAGTTGTGTAAAACATGGGGTTGACTTAAACACTGACAGTCGTTGTTGTTGTGTTCGGATATTCCTCCTCTTGGTAGGAAAACCATCCAGACCATTATCTTGATCATGTCATGTAAGAATTCTATTTCTATTCTTGCTATTGTCAAAGAGCGTAACCATTTACATTATTATTCAAATTATTTATTCTGACAAATATTTATGATTGCATCGCAGATTCAGATTATTTAAGTTCATATTTCTATATCACTTCACTAAAATCGAATTGTTGCATTCAGACCACTAAAATCTTGCATGTTGCTACCTGACTGTCCAAATATTTTGGTGTGATTTATAATCATCGGCCATATGGTACATCAATGTCCTCATTATCATTGTATACATATGCATACTATATCCTAGTCTATAATTTCTATATATTTATATATAGCTAGAGTGTGTTTATGCTAATAGCTAGTACATACTCACATGATTATTGTTATGATTCTGCGATTATGTACTCCTGCTAGATAACCTGTCACTATAGCTAGCAATACAGTCTAGATCACATTATGGTTGTTGCCCTCATATTCCAGTGATTACTTAGGATGGCTTGACTTCTTGCATTCAATCACAGCCACTTTATTGTTTTATCTGCGTGGGTATTATTAGTATTTGAGGTCACACCTTACTAATTAAGTAGCTGTTATGAAGTTGGAAGAGTGGTTTGAGTCTATGCATCAGCAGCGTCGATCAAAGAGATGACAACTTATGGTTATGCGATTACCCCTGATAATGCCATCGGGACCATAGCTGTGGAGCATTTCCTAGGCGGTGTACATAACTGAACCGCTGCTGTGATTGCTTTGGACCAAGAGCCACTGACCATGGAAATCGCTTTCCTGTTGGTGGAGTCTGCAGTAAAGCGTCCACATCTAGCAGAATTAAGACAATATTACTCCTCTTCTACTGCATCTTTGCAAGCGTCTTAATATGTGCTGCCTATGTACACCCACGCAGAAGCTGACTCAGCTGACAAACAAGAGACAGATAAGAGGGCGTCATATGACAATATTTTAACACCACCTTCCACATCATCTCGGGAGCATGTATTTAGCACAGCCACAGCACAGCCACAGTAACGTCTTCATCAATGCCTGTTGCTGTGACATCGCACAGCATGATTCATGTTCTCCCTGATGCTAATCTATCACAATTATTGATCCCAATGCCACAGCCCCATGCCTTCAGGTTGGTGGCCTGCTCCCACCACCACTGACAGTGCTCATATCGGTCAAGGAGAAACCACCTGATGAGGAATGTGTATTGGTGGGCGAAGAGGTCCATATTGTGTCTGCATTTGGGCATGAGAAATATTGCCACTAACACAACGCCCACTGTTTCCTGGTGGTACTCTCCATTCACAGTGTCTAGCCCTCATGTCATTAAAGGAGGAGCCACCTGATGATATGCCGGTGTACTGTGTCAAAGACCAGTTAGAACCAATGGAGATGGCCAACGCTGAGCTACCAGCAATTGGCCTGTTTTCAGCAATGTCACAGTACATGAGGGAGGACACGCATGATGAAAAGCGCATACTGCGAAGTATGGTACTCCATGCCTTATCTAAGGCTGCCCTATCCCATACTGTACCACAGCCACCATTTCAATTTAATCAACTTCGTACATCACAGCTGACAACATTCATATCAGTGAAATAAGAGCCACCGGATGTGGGCTCGGTGCCTCACACCACACGCCTTATCAAAGGAAAGCCTGAGCCACATGCAGTGAAAACAGTCAGGATGGATCTTCTGCCATGGACAGGCATGCTAACGATTGGTATCGGTGAAAGAGGAGCCACATAACCTGGATTCGGGGGCATGACTCTACATCAGTGCAAGCATCTGCTAAGTCAGAGGAGACCAGAACAAACTAAGTTAGTCCTAAACTGTAATAACTTTGAATGCTTGTTTACATCCATGAAAGGTTCACTTGTGAGTAGGCTCCCTCATTAGCCAAACCAATCGCTGGATTTTCGTTATTCTTTGTCTTCTGATTAAGTTACTGCTTGCCTTAATGCTCCACGTGAGCATCTGTTCCATCACAATGTCGGTGAATAGTCCAGCCCACTATTGTTCACTTCCTTTGATGGCATGCAATCCATTCCTGAAACTCGTATGTACTCCTGGATGATGCGCTTCAAGTTGATTCATCAATGGAGAGATGCGATCTGTCACTCAATTATATGACATCACAATTAATTACAACACATGTAGGCTGACGCCACAATATAAAATGGTGTACCTAGCGCCAGCATGTGCATTGAAAAGTCCGACAAGTGTACAAAGTGCATACCTTTGATGGTTTTACTATTTAACCCTTTACTGTCTAAATTTGGTTAAGAAAATCAAAATCTTCTTTTTTGAATGTTCATTTGCAGGCCAAGAAACGAATATTTGTGAAAATTTACGACTGGAATGGCTGGCTCGATTACTGAGCCAGTCATTTCAGTGGTAAAATTTCAAAAATGTTCGAGACCACTGCAGAGGCCGGGTTGGGCCGGTTTAGTCATGAAATGGTTAATAAATATTCTGTAACTTGTTGACATGTTTACCCAGGAGGTTGACACACCAAAGGATGACGAAGTCAGAGCTCAGAACAAGATCCTTGCATGCATCTCCGCCAGAAATGAATATGAGCCTCTTGATGTCGTCGTAGTTGTCCTTTGGAACATGCTGATGCCTATTTTCACATGTAAGTAGATGTCATAGCTCCCCTCTCCCTTTACCTGCACATCATAGCATGTAGAGTGCATTTATGTGACCGATCAGTGTACATGCAACATACTGACTGATTGATTGATGCAAGTGCCATTGCTCTCCCAATGCAACGGCGGTATAATGAAATGTCTGATACTGGCCAAACAAATTCAAGTCATGAGCTTGCCTTGATCCAAATGCTGTTGCCCATATAACACCCAATGGACATATATAATCTCAGTCATGAATTGCATGGGTATTGTTTCCCAGATTGGTAGCTAGTTTGTTGTTACTAAGTAGCCTAGTGCTATACTGTGTACGAGATCATTCTTAAATGCCACAATCAGTCGTGTGCGTGCGTGCGTGCGTGCGTGCGTGCGTGCGTGCGTGCGTGCGTGCGTGCGTGCGTGCGTGCGTGTGAAGGCTATGTGCAGGATCTCTATTCCCTGTTACTTGTGTTACTGTCTCGTGTCCAGATTCTGAAGTTGGGTGAATGTGAAGGAGTGGACGTACATTCGTGTGCGCCATGAAGTTCTTCGATTTTCTGAACATATTCCTGAGTACAGGACCCAGACTCTCTATATGTCACATGCGACCTGTAATAGTGGAGTCCCGTCTGTCAGTCAAGTATATGACGTCACATGTAGGGTGTCACCACAATCAAATACACCATGAATAGCATATCTATGTCCGTCATTAACACTTAATAGTCCGTTTAGTTGTACGAATTGTATGTCTTTACTATTTAATAAACATTCTGTTGACTGTTTTGAAACTAATCCGACTGTGCGCTCTTTCTGCCACTTTTGTCAAATTAGTTTCAAAATATTCAACATCCTGCCTGAATAGTTTTCCAGAAATCGACATTCATGGAGTTCAGTGTTTGATCGATCCACGTGGACAAAATGTGGGCGGAGCTTAGCCTGGAATGGGCAGGGCATGGCCAAAACTGGCTTCATCCATTGCCAACCAGTCTTCTACAAAGAAATGGCCAGCATGTCTTTGCTAGCTAGATATGGCCGGAGAGGCCTCACTTAAAGGAAAGGATCAGGGAACTAACAAATGCTCTTGAATGACAGCTTTATATAATAATCAACCTACAGCCATCTGTGAAAACAGAAATAAATCAGAATAATTAGATAAAAGAAGCTAAATACCATTTATGTCATTCTGGAGGTAGCAAATTAATGAGGCAACTGGACCCATGATCTCTAGTGTACGCCAAGCTAATAAATAATATTCACTACAGCCGGTCATATAAGCTCAGTTATATGCCCGCTAAGCTGATTAGCCACTACGTCTCACAGGTAAAATACTGTCTAGTTTTGAAACAATTTGACTGAAAGCCGATGCTTGCAGAGACATTGTTTACATTCAGTCACACAAATTTCAAAATATTCAGTAGACGTCATATTGGAACCTTGGAACCCAGCAGTGTATTTTGAAATCAATTTGACCGAAATTTGTTGCTTCAACCAGAAAAAAGTGACTTTCAAATATAACGTTTTCAAAAGGATCAATAGTGAATTAGCAGTAGCGAGTTAATCGCTCTACATCAGCGCCTATAGAGAATACTATTCATACCGCTTACAAAACTATATTCAGGTGGGCTTCGTTATATTCAGGTAGACTTATGCAGTATACCTGCATACTCAGTTGATCCACGGCAGATTGCGACACACCAGCGAAGTCACTAATTGGCTTCAAGTTAAGCGCTCAGGGGCATAACAATGCACATGGGGGCACCAGTTGATACAGGGATTGGGGGGGGGGGGTTGAGATGCTCTGAGAAGCCATCTCGTGCACTCTGATTGGTAAAATGTGTTTATTTTACTTTAGCATTCCTAAAGTAAAGTAAACACATTTTACCAATCAGAACGCACGAGATGGCTTCCCAGAGAATTAGGATATTAGTAATTATTATTTAAAGGCAAACTTCGATTTAAAAAAAGATAAGTGAGCAAGTTTGCACACACCAGGGATGGGGACTGGAAGTGGAATCCTCCCGCAAGATGGTGTGTGTAGGTCCCCACCTTGCAAATTTTGAAAATTAGATGAGCTGATAAAACATCTCATGCATTCTGAGAGTTAAATGTTATTCATTTTTCTTTAGAAATTAGTAATTAAACAAGACAAACTCTGATGAAAAATATAAGTTTGCAGGACACGTGGTGGTGGGGGGGGGGGGGGTTGGGGGTGCAACTGTGCAATTTTCCCGTCAACATGGATTGATGTGGATGTAGACTGACCTGTATCTAATTCTATATATTCAAATAAATATTTCAAACACATATGGGAACAGTATATATATATTTACATGGATAGTGAACCAATATGACTTGGACAATTCATGAGATATTGACAGTTGTGAGAATGTGGAAACATAGCAAACAATATTCAACTCACACAATTGGCATAACCGTACTTAGGCGCAGTTATCACACCAATCCGGAGTAAGGCCATAATAATGTAAGCCGTTACTCCGGATTAACTCTAGTATGAACACAGTCTTAAAGATATACACAGTAGGCTATATATGAACTGATAACATATACTCAAACATCCAGGGGCGTCTACAGTAGGGACACAAGTGCAGTTTGCATCCACCTCAATCCAACTTGAAACGTTAGACGGTTAGAGCATTCAAATGAAATGGATCTTAACATATAAATGTACTTTAAATTATTTACACATGCGAGGGGACGGTGCCCCATCAAATTTACGGCCCGACTATGAAATGAGACTTTTTTGAGAGACACACACGGTATGAAATTTGGCCGATAGATAAGGTGGTATTCTAGAAGCCTGCCAGCCTGCATACGATATACCAATACTTGTAATAATTCATTTGATTTTATATGAGCTGCAATAATGTGATCATATTCGGGAGTCTAGCCATGGGAAAAGCTAAAATGTTCAAGATGCCACCAATTATTTTCCATTTGCATTATTGCCCAGTTGTCCTGCGTCTCAGAGCATTCAGACAGTTAAATGAGTTCCTCAAATGCCGCAACGCGTTATAAAACTTGACAAATTAGACTTGTAAATAAATTTTCAGGAGCTTGGGTTTCAACCAAACTTGAATGGAAGGCCTCTTGTGTGAGAAGCTTTAAAATATATCAGAAAAAATCTGATTCATCAGCCGGTGTATGTAGACTTTTCAAGGGAAAGGTGGACAAACAGACAGGCAGATGACAGCTGGATAATAGATAGATGGACAAACTGATAGAGAACAAATGGTCGTCACAGCATAATTGAGCTAAGAGCTCTCTTGCCCATTTTAGCTAGGTGAGCTTAAAATATGTTTAGACGGGTTGGTGCCCTTCAGCCCCTTCTATAGTCTGGCCGGAAACTTATTCAAAAGTCAGAATGTTCGCTTTCTCGCTTTAGCATTAGCAAAGTCTCTGACAATAGCATTTCGATTTATCTCCTTAAAGCGTTCTTTTTCTATGCTTAGAAGCCCCAAGTCACTCAAACGTTCTTGCGTCATAGTAGAACGTAAGTAAATCTTTATCAGTTTAAGCTTTGAGAAGCTTCGTTCATCAGATGCAACAGAGATTGGCAGCATTAAGAAAATTGCTATGGCAGTGCCTAGATCTGGGAAACTGGACAGCAAATCCAGCTGTAGTAGGATGGCCATAAGTTCCTTCACACTGCTGTTCTCTTGTGTTTTACGATGTATTAATGGGCACAAACACGGAATGCCAATACCTGGCTTAGGAGGTCATCAGAGACGTCGTCTTTATACCTCTCCACAAACACTTTAACCATATTTGACAGCTCTTCATCTGTTGATACTGCTAAGATCTTGGGAAATATAAATTAAAGCTTGTCTCGACATGTTTCAGTGATTCAAACCGACTCTTTATCTGATTCAGACAAATGTCAACTGTAGGGAGATACACACTTATCCTGAAGCAGCCATCTACAGTATCAAGGCATTCCTCGCTTGCCAGCTCATCAAAAAATCGCTTTACAGTTCTTTTTCTCTTGTTTTCAAACTGGACATCTACCTCCCACTTGGCAGCACACTTCTAGCCTCTTGACACAGCAGCTGAAACTCGCTACATAGACGTGTCAAATTTTGCATGGCAGTATCCAGTAAATCAGTGGCAAAAGATAGATCAACGTTTTTGCTCTGCAGCAATTTTGATACAGCACGAACAGATCACAGAATCATCTCCCAGAGAATAAGCGGTAATACAAAATCCATTTTTGACATGTTTTCCAAGATTTGTCCAGCCTCATTACGTATTGCTGGTCAGTCGCCGGCCAATTTCAGGTGAGTAAGAGTCCGAAGAATGTCAGGAAACCGACTAATAATTGGCATAACTGATGAATGTCTGCTCTCTCATCTCGTTGCGCATAGACTCTTCAAAGAAATTTGCTTCTCCTGGTCTGAGCTAAAGGCTCGTAAAAGAGCCCAACGTGGTGCACTGCCTCCAAAGAACACATATATTGCCTGGACTATGCTGAAGAAAGATTTCATTTCAGTGCACGATTCCGCCGCATCACCTAACACTAGGTTTAGTCTATGGCATACACAGTGGACATAAACTGCATTTGGAACAAGGCGTTGAATTCTTTGTTGTACCCCACTGTAAGCACCAGTCATAACAGATGCTCCATCTTAACCTTGTCCTCTGCACTTATTGATATCAATGTTGCATTCTGTAAAAAAATCCGGTGATCAGATTAACAAACCCTTCTGCAGACTGGTCTCGAAGCGCATAGAAGTCAATAAATGTTTCTCTTACTTCTACAGTCTTAGCACCACTATCTAAGTATATATACAGAATGAAGTTGCTGTACTGATCAGTCTTTGACATATCGATTGTTATAGCGCCTATAATTGCAAAAAATGGCGCTGCGCGAATTTCTGATGGCAAATGCTCTTGAAGCTTACTTGCTAGAAGTGATATCAGTTCATTTTGTATTTTCGGACTTAAATAACGCACACTGCCTTCTGGATTTTGCATAAGTTCCTTCAAGACTGGATCATATCTGGCAAGCAGTTGAACAAGCGAAAGAAAATTTCCTGATCCTACAGAATTAACATCCTCTCGATGACTTCTGAAAGCAAGATTGCATGATGCTAATGTAAAGATTATATCGACAAACCGCTGCAGGACATTGCACCAGTAATCGCTTTCTTCGAGAAGTTGGTTTTTCGAGTTCTTTATCAATACGTCCATGCTTATCAAGCCACAACTTCTCAGAAATTACTGCCCTCACATGATCTGCGGAATCTGTGTGAATCTTGATCTTTTGGTTAAGGATGTGGCCCTCAAATATCAGGCAGAAACGGCAGATTGTTTAAATTTCCTATAGGAAATTTGAACAATCCGCCGTTTATTGGCCAATATTTGGGGGCCCCATGGCCCCGGTCCTACCTCGCCCCCCACCCCCACTTCCGCCACCCAAATAGAAAGAGTTAACTGAATGGCACCAAGATGAAGAGAAACTGGTCACATTATATTATCAAGAAAGAAGCTTCTAAACATCTATGTGAAAAACATATTTGTGACAGGTGGGGTCCCTAATGGCCGGGGAGTGGAGGCGGTTCCTTGAATCCGTTTAACCTGCCAGTGTTACGCCATTGTAAGCGCTCCTAAATTTAGTGAAGGCTTTTTCTCAAATGATCCCAATTTATTTCCTTTTTTTACCGATGGTTGTTTATTTAATATTGTCTAAAATTATCATTAAACATCATTTGTTATTTCCCTTTTCCGTTCCTTAAAAAGATATATGTGCTGACACTATTTTGGAGAATAAAATCATAACTTTTGCGGTCGTCCAGTGCCATTTTACGCATAACACACTTAAATGACAGTGTGGCATTTTCCTGTGATGATGTCTGCATTTTTCTGGCCAGTATTTGTCTTCAGAGTTTCATTACAATTGGTCAAGAGCCGGATAAATGGCGGCTGTGGGTGTTGGAGTACATGTTTCATGTGGGATACATTTCGCTACTGCTGGCTATCTGTAGCATCCGTACAAATAAATGATAATTTACGTTGACTATGGTTTCTTTCTTGGCATTCGCCCGCCCTCCTGGGAGCCAGCTAATATAAAGCCAGGGGAGGACGTCATTGCATAAATATATTAAGCGTGCTATGAGCTGACCTCAAGAAAGCAGGACTCGTTACACTCAAATCAAGAATAGACCTGAGGAAGCTAAAGATTTTGGCTGAGGACAAGACACAGTGGTAAAAAGTGAAGAAGGACTGATGTTTCTAGTACTACCGCCTCAGAATACAGTAATAATACATACAGATATTTTCAGCCGAAAGACCTTAACTTTAGCATTAACAGTCGATCATAAATGGAATAACCTATCTTGGGTATTGAGGTTAATAAATGCATTATGCATATTTTACATAGTATTTGTCTTTGAGATTATTTAATACATCCGATGGTGCAAAATATTTGACTTAGCAGCTCACAACCGCTTGAATCAGAGGGACGAATCCAATTGAGGAATCCATTTTTAGCTATTTACCGCCCATCTTTAGCTAAGCCGACCCACACTTGGACCGTGTTGGTATCGATAGATCCCTAAGCCCCTGTAATAATTCCAAGAAAGCTATACAGGTAAGCTGTTTGAATATTTTGAAACTAAGTTGAGCTGAGCGCTGTTGCTGCCTAAATTAGTTTCAAAATAGTCAACTGGGTGTTTATTAAATAATAAAGCCATACAATTCGTACAACAACGCTTAGTCCGTCATCAATTGCGCGTTCGTGACGAACTTAGTTATGCCAATTATGACGCAATTCAGTGTGACGTCAGCATACACGTTTTTCTTCTGTCGTTCTTTGATAATTTCTGCAACTTTTATGAATATCTTTGTTTGATACAGTATTTGATGACCAATTGGCATGTCAGTTGCTGAAGCGCTTGTAGTACGCAATTAACGGATTGTGTGTTGTAACTGACTTGTTTGTTATAATGTTGACGCCAGGTCAGGAAAGTCTCGAGTTAACTAGTACGTGTCACTTTGCTGCAGAAAAGAGCATTCGGTATTTTTATGTTTGGCAATAGAGGAGCCCATTTCTAGCTAAGCCTAGCTAAGCTCCGCTCACTTTGTACGTGTGTTGGAATTGATTTGAAACTTTGAACCCGAATTCCCAAAATCTAAATTTCATGCTAACTATACAGGTAAGCTGTTGAATATCTTGTAAATAATTTGACTGGGGGCGGCGGTTGCTGCCTATGCTTATTAAATTGTAGACAATTCATATACTTTCGTGAGGGAATTTTCGAGTTTCGTGACAGAGCTATGTCATATTGCTTGTGACACGAGATAACAAGTGACGCAATTCACCTTTCCAGTGTATCCATCCATCCATCATATGGCATCATACGCAGCTATATGACGTGTATGATGACGCCATAATCATTACGTCATAACTGACTCGCTTTAGCCCGTCTTAAACGCTTAATGGTCCGACACGTACGATTTCTATGTCTTTCCTATTTACTAAACATTGTCGAATATTTTGAAACTAATTTGACTGGGCTCTGTTACTGCATATTGCCCCAACAGCGTCCAGTCAAATTAATTTCGAAATATTCAACAGAATGTTTATTAAATGGTAAAGACATACAATTTGTACAACGTGTGGGACTATTAAGCGTTAAAGACGGACTATATAGTTATTCATGACATCATCCTACATGCCACGTAGTTGATTATGACGTCCTATGACGTCATATGATGGATGGATGAGCGTGGAAAGGCCCATTGTCTTTCTGTAGCGCAGCTAGGCGTGGAGTAGGGTGAGCTTCTTGTACGTTATGTTGTTTGAATGTTCCATTGATTCTAGGTGGTGTCCCCCGTCCATATGAGGGTGTCTTACTGGTGCAACACAGAACTGAAATTCTAGCGTATGGAGCCTATTAGATGACTAAACAATATCACGTTATTCTTTTCTACGTTCTGCATAGCGTTGTGTGTATTTCCTCATGTGTATATAATGTACCTTTCCATTTTTAGCTATGCCCCGCCCATCTCTAGCTAAGTTCCACCCACACATCACTCGTGTTAGGATTGATCAATCTCCGAACTCCTGCGGATTGCTCTGGTATGGACTACCCTATTGCACGGCAACAGAGCATGCGCACGGGAAATAGAAATAAGTAAGAAAGTTACTTTGCACACTGTCTGTACCGGAATTTGTTGTCTCCTATCATTTCAGTTTATCTATATAGAAATCGAGATTTTAAAAATCTAATCGCGATATATCGATATAGCGAAACACCGTAGAGCCATAGCTTAATATAGAGTGACCCGATCTGTCACTCAAGTATATCGACGTCATAATTAATTACATTACATCGGGCCTATAGGCTGACGTCACAATCATAATGCAGCTTACTGGTATATAGTTACCTTGAAATTAGGAATTCGCGTTGCAAAGTTTTAAATTGATTCCAACACGAGCAAAATTTGGGTGGGGTGGGGGCGGAGCTTAGCTATAAATGGGTGGGCTAAGCTAGAAAGGAGCGGGGAATAGGGAGAAATGGTTCCCTCTATTCGTGATGAAGTTAAACTATGCCCCTAGAACTGGTTACGCAATCTTATTCCTTTGAGCCTGAAAGGTCAAATTTGAAAATGTATTAACGATTTAATAAATATTATGTTGAACATTTTGAAACTAATGTTGCTGGGATCTTTTGCTACAAATAGGCAACAAGTTACCTTAGAATTGATAATGTCGGAATTCACGGTACAAATGGTTGACTGGCATTGGGGCAGTCAAATCCGGTCTTCACCCTTTCACCGATGAATTCCCCCATAGCTCATTTTCAAGGCAACCATATAGGAAAACTGTTGACTATTTTGAAATTAATTTGACTGGAAGCCGTCGCCGCCTTAAGCGGCAACGGTTTCCAGTCAAATTAATTTCAAAATATTCAACAGAATAAATTTTAGATCATAAAGAATATAATTTTACAGGGATTTGTCGGTGAAAGGGTTAAACATAGTTTTAGCCCAGGACATGTAAACTCATTGTTACACCTCGTTTGCGCAGATAGCCCACTCTGACTACATTTTCAAATAACTGAATTGAACAGAATAAATGAACTCCGTATTAAGTAAATATTCGTCTGTATTTTCAGATAAAATATAAGATTCTCGTTTTGTTTTTCCCCCTCATTTGTGTGCTTTATCTCCATATTTCCACCGGTATGACTAAGAATTCTTTTGTGGGATTTTAATTGTCACCTGTAAAATAATAATAATAATAATAATAATAATAATAATAATAATAATAATAATAATAATAATAATAATAATAATAATAATAATAATAATAATAATTTTCAATCATATACCGTAGTTAATGTAGTTTTATGGCATGCTAAAATTACATGAAAACGCTTGAAATTTCACACCCTGAAGAAAAATTCCAATTTTTTAATCTCTTTCAATCCGAAAGATCAAGAACTTATTGTTGAAGATTTTGAAATTAATCTGGCTGCATGATGTCTTGATGGTCAAGGCAGCAAACACAATCCCCACACACCGACAAACCCAACGCCAATCGAATTACTTAGTCAAAACATTGTAACACGGATGACGGTTGAATGTGAGATTCTGGAACTTCAGCTGTCAAATAATTCAAGAAAATCTCTGCATTTAGATCACACTCCATATATAGGTTACATTTCATAAGAAAATATAGAGTTTCTAAATTTGCTTGTCATTAAACATAACAACGACAAAGACAACAAGGACGACAACAAAAACCACCAACAAAAACCACCACCACCACCACCAGCACCACCACCACCAACAACAACAACAACACGCCGACGACGACGACTTACCGTCTTTAATTCTGTATATTCGTCCAGAGAATATTCGCTTCTGTAAGAAAGCAAGCCAAAACAATTTTTAAACAAAAGTGAATGATGAAGTCATGCAGGTGGTGGTGAGGAGGTGGTGGTGGTGGTGGTGGTGGTGGTGGTGGTGGTGGTGGTGGTGGTGGTGGTGGTGGTGGTGGTGGTGGTGGTTGTTATTGTGGTGCTGGTAGTGATGATGGTGATGATGGTGGTGGTGGTGGTAGTGATGATGGTGATGACAGTGGTGATGGTGGTGGTGGTAGTGATGATGGGGATGATGGTGATGATGATGATGGTGGTTATATGACTAAACGCACTGGCTCAGGATCTCCCAAGGTTGGGAGATATTTTTTATTTATTTTATTGTCTGAGATTTGTTATGTTTGTTTGATAGAGGCGGTATGGCCTATAAAATATGAATAATATATATCATTCATTCTGAAGGTTTTTGAAGAGTTAATTTCGAATTAACCAAGATGTCACGTAGATTGGAGTTTTTCTTAAAGGCTATCACTGGACGCAAATTGAGAGGTTTTTTCATTTTATCCTGCAATTTATGATATTCATCTTTCAAAATTTCAGAAATTTCAACATTTTTTCGATTGTATGTTAAAGTGAATGGAATAATTTCACGTTGATCAGCAAGACCAGGGTCCACGTTTATGCCACTCGGCCATTTTGTTTTCAGTTGCTTAATCCAAAATGATTCTCGAAGTTTTCTTTGTTTATCAGTTTCTTCGGCCGTAGCAGAAAGAGGCAGTTGCTCAATAGGCATAATTTCAAAGTGTCTATCGACAGAATGACCAGGAAGATTGAAATGTTGAGCTACGTTGGTGTCCTCGTCGTGTCTAATATCGCAAAGGTGTCTAGTTGCTCGCCATCTTAAAGGGCATTTTGTTTCACCGACATACTGCTTTTGGCATACTTTGCAAGATATTAAATAGATAACATTTTTAGAATCGCAATCTAAATTAGACTGAAGTTGGAATTTGCTTTTGTTCTGATAACTGACAAATGTTTTCTGATTGGGTAGATAGAGGTCTAATTTACACCTCTTCTTTCCACATTTCTGAGATTGTCCTACGCCTATAATCGGACGATTGTGACGAATTTTGGTAGGCTTTTGATCGGCAGCCTTATCAGTAATAGTTTCCAAATCATGTAAAGTTTCGGACTTTATTTTGCGCAAAAATCGTGTTGAATATCCCCTCGGTTTGTGGGCTTTAAATAAGGTGGAACACGCAGATTCAAAATTCTTTCTATCACTAGAATTTCTGTGAAATCGGATAATCTGTGATTTGACAATACCCTTAAAAGTATGAGGTGGATGGAAAGATTTCTTATGCAGTAGTTGATGGGAATCGGTGGGCTTAAAGAATACTTTGTAATCAAGACGCCCACTCGTGTTATAATTTACACCTTTGTAGAGAGTAACGTCCATAAAGTCTACAGACGACTGGTCGATGTTGGCTTTAAGTTTGATGTTAGGGTCGTGATTGTTCAAAATAGTGAAAAATTCATCAAACTCTTCCTTCGAATGATTCCAGATCATAAAAATATCATCGAGGTACCGGCGGTAAAATGAGGGCTGCTTAGGACATTTGTTAAGCGCATCTTCTTCCCACTCAGCTACATAGATGTTGGCAAAACTAGGACGAAAACGTTTACCCATAGCGCATCCACAGATTTGTTGGTAGATTTCGCCAGCGAATTCGAAATCATTGCCCTTTAAACTCAGCTCCAGGAGAGCTAATATTTCGCTAGTGGGCCTATTGTTATCAGGATATTTATCAAATGCTCTGCGAACAGAAGACAAACCCCTTTCGATGTCAATGTTTGTGTACATCGATGTCGAGGGTTATCAAGAGTGAGTTTGGAGGAACAGAAATTTTGGAGACCTCGGATAGGAAATCCTCAGTGTTGTTCAAAAAGCTGAAATGTCTATTCGCAATTGGTTGTAGGTGGTAATCAATAATTTCACTAATTCGATAAGATTCAGAGCCGCAATCAGAGATAATAGGTCGACGCGGTGGTATCATAGGGTCGGACCATGACTCAATAGGTTTATGAATTTTTGGCAAAAGGTAAAACGTACGTGGATTTGAATCTCGTTTAGCAGTAAGGTATTTAAACTGATTTTTCGTTATGGCCTTTTTGTCAGCCATTTCTTGAAGGATTCCATTAAATTTATCACAATTATTTTGCCAGAGTGGTTCGTCTAATTTGCAGTAGTGTTTCAGATTACTGAGTTGCCGATGCGCTTCACGAATATAATTATCCTTACGCATTACTACAGTAGCAGATCCCTTGTCAGCAGGCTTTATAACGATGTCATTAATTTTACGCAAACCTGTTAAGGCTAAACGTTCTTGATATGACAAATTTTGATGATTTTTAGGAAATTCTAAATTTTCAACACGCTTCTTGATAGCTTTTATACTATCAGGGATCGCAGGGTCAACCAACTTCGAGTTAGGTGCCCAGCCAGTTTTTTCAACAAAAGGTAGAAAGTTGTTTTTCTTGGAATTTCGAAAAAGTCTGCTAATTTTACACGGTGAGAAAATTCTTCAATTTCCCATAAGCCATTATCTAAAAGGGCATCTATGTCGACTTTGGCCCGTGGTGTTGGTACATATGTTAGACCGAGATTTAGCAAAGATCTTTCTGCTTCAGACAATGTAGAGCCAGTTAGGTTACCGATATTACCACCTAGGCCAATTTCTGGGTGGTTGGTACCCTGACCCGTAGTTAGTTTAAATTAAGGTGCGATAACCAACTATTATACATCCTATTTGCAGTGCACTCAGTCCAGTGGATGTTGTCCTCAACCACCTGAAATTCAGACACGGGGAGGCTGGGCAGGATAGGGCCCTTGGCCCTTAAGGCCTCTACACGGCTGTTAACGAATTGTATGTTTCGTTTCTGGGTTGTAGTCAGGTGCTTCGAATAATTTAGTTTGGCAAAGTGAACTTTAGCCTTTGGAAATTTTGAACGCATGGTACTAAACAGATTCTCAATTCTTTGGGAGGTGTCATGCTGAGTCCTTATCATTAATTCCGATGTTAATGATGATACGCTGAGGTTGGAAGACCTCATTGTGTTTTCTAACCATATTCCTAATGTGGTTTATCTTATCACCTGGATAGATTGCTATCTGCATATCTGGATGAGGTGTCTGATTGATACGAGCTAAATTTGAAGACCCAATCAGCAGAATCTTCTTGTTCAGAGTAGGAAGGCGCCATTCATTCTTGTTATCCACCACGAACCGAAACTTGTAGAAAGACCTATGCTCTTTGGGTGTATCCCTAGGCGTAGGTTTGGGCTTAGTTGTGGGCGTAAACTTAGGTTGTGGTGGCTTGGACCTCGGCGTCAACGATCTGGTTTTTTGACCAGGTCGGTCAGTGGCTGCTCTCTGTGGAAGGGGAGGAAACTCGACTGGGGACAGTGGCGAGACCGGAAGAGGGATCTGACTAGGATCCACATGAGCAGACACTGACGGTGACCATTCTGGCAGTGGAATCAGGAGCGGATCCACCACAGGAGACTGCAGAGGGAACATTGGTGAGCACTGGTTATTCACCCGCTTAACTACTGGGGGACTCTCAATAGGTGACCTATTCCGTTTCCGATTTGATTGTGGGATGACTGGTAAGGTCAAGGCTGACCTTGCAGTCGGTGTGCCTGGTAGAGCCACAGAGGGCCCTGCAGTTGATGTTCCTGGTAAGGTCACAGGTGACCCTACAGGGGGTGTTATACTATGGCAGGTTCTAAAATGCGGATCAAAAGGTCTGATGAAATCATAAAACTGATCAATTGATGAAGAATGAAACTTCCTGCCATAGTTATTTCGGGCCCAATTTATTGCTGTGGTCTTCGCTCTACCTAATTCTAAATTTGGTTTGGACTGAGCTTCGATGAGGAGCGACATAAGACGACCAAGCTGGAAATTATAGTGACTAAAGTTAACCTGGAGTAAAGATATGGCCCATTTCAAATTTGCTGCCAAGATGTCCTTACGGACCTCGGCGTTTGGCATCGCTGGTTTACAGAAGAAATTCTGTCTCTCTAACTCTGACACTTTCCAGCTCAATCCAGGAGGCAAACTTCCCCTACGTGCATGAGCATTCAAGATGCCAAGGTGGTGAAAGCATTGTATAATCATGTGGTAACACTTGGTTAGTGCAGCCTGGGCAGATGGCGGGCGACTGTCGTTAGACCTCCTGTCATCCCGTCTTCTACTCTTGCTAACTCCAGCCATAGTGTTACTAGTTAGATAATTCAATGTTTCTGCCACTAAAATCTACAAGAATACCAAAATGTTGAGGGGACCTAATGGAATCGTGAACCAAGGAAAGTCTATCAAATTACAAGCCTAACAAAATCTACAAGCGTATCAAAAAGAAGGTTATGATTAAGCATGTTAATATTTAAATAAGTCATATAAACTATCAAAGGATACTTGTGTATATTACACATATTATATAATTCTTGAAGGTGGCGGTGAGGAGGTGGTGGTGGTGGTGGTGGTGGTGGTGGTGGTGGTGGTGGTGGTGGTGGTTGTTATTGTGTTGCTGGTAGTGATGATGGTGATGGTGGTGGTGGTGGTGGTTATATAATTAAACGCACTGGCTCAGGATCTCCCAAGGTTGGGAGATATTTTTTATTTATTTTATTGTCTGAGATTTGTTATGTTTGTTTGATAGAGGCGGTATGGCCTATAAAATATGAATAATATATATCATTCATTCTGAAGGTTTTTGAAGAGTTAATTTCGAATTAACCAAGATGTCACGTAGATTGGAGTTTTTCTTAAAGGCTATCACTGGACGCAAATTGAGAGGTTTTTTCATTTTATCCTGCAATTTATGATATTCATCTTTCAAAATTTCAGAAATTTCAACATTTTTTCGATTGTATGTTAAAGTGAATGGAATAATTTCACGTTGATCAGCAAGACCAGGGTCCACGTTTATGCCACTCGGCCATTTTGTTTTCAGTTGCTTAATCCAAAATGATTCTCGAAGTTTTCTTTGTTTATCAGTCTCTTCGGCCGTAGCAGAAAGAGGCAGTTGCTCAATAGGCATAATTTCAAAGTGTCTATCGACAGAATGACCAGGAAGATTGAAATGTTGAGCTACGTTGGTGTCCTCGTCGTGTCTAATATCGCAAAGGTGTCTAGTTGCTCGCCATCTGAAAGGGCATTTTGTTTCACCGACATACTGCTTTTGGCATAATTTGCAAGATATTAAATAGATAACATTTTTAGAATCGCAATCTAAATTAGACTGAAGTTGGAATTTGCTTTTGTTCTGATAACTGACAAATGTTGACTGATTAGGTAGATAGAGGTCTAATTTACACCTCTTCTTTCCACATTTCTGAGATTGTCCTACGCCTATAATCGGACGATTGTGACGAATTTTGGTAGGCTTTTGATCGGCAGCCTTATCAGTAATAGTTTCCAAATCATGTAAAGTTTCGGATTTTATTTTGCGCAAAAATCGTGTTGAATATCCCCTCGGTTTGAGGGCTTTAAATAAGGTGGAACACGCAGATTCAAAATTCTTTCTATCACTAGAATTTCGGTGAAATCGGATAATCTGTGATTTGATAATACCTTTAAAAGTATGAGGTGGATGGAAAGATTTCTTATGCAGTAGTTGATGGGAATCGGTGGGCTTAAAGAATACTTTGTAATCAAGAAGCCCACTCGTGTTATAATTTACACCTTTGTAGAGAGTAACGTCCAAAAAGTCTACCGACGACTGGTCGATGTTGGCTTTAAGTTTGATGTTAGGATCGTGATTGTTCAAAATAGTGAAAAATTCATCAAACTCTTCCCTCGAATGATTCCAGATCATAAAAATATCATCGAGGTAACGGCGGTAAAATAAGGGCTGCTTAGGACATTTGTTAAGCGCATCTTCTTCCCACTCAGCTACATAGATGTTGGCAAAACTAGGACTAAAACGTTTACCCATAGCGCATCCACAGATTTGTTGGTAGATTTCGCCAGCGAATTCGAAATCATTGCCCTTTAAACTCAGCTCCAGGAGAGCTAATATTTCGCTAGTGGGCCTATTGTTATCAGGATATTTATCAAATGCTCTGCGAACAGAAGACAAACCCCTTTCGATGTCAATGTTTGTGTACATAGCATCGATGTCGAGGGTTATCAAGAGTGAGTTTGGAGGAACAGAAATTTTGGAGACCTCGGATAGGAAATCCTCAGTGTTGTTTAAAAAGCTGAAATGTCTATTTGCAATTGGTTGTAGGTGGTAATCAATAATTTCACTAATTCGATAAGATTCAGAGCCGCAATCAGAGATAATAGGTCGACCCGGTGGTATCATAGGGTCGGACCATGACTCAATAGGTTTATGAATTTTTGGCAAAAGGTAAAACGTACGTGGATTTGAATCTCGTTTAGCAGTAAGGTATTTAAACTGCTTTTTCGTTATGGCCTTTTTGTCAGCCATTTCTTGAAGGATTCCATTAAATTTATCACAATTATTTTGCCAGAGTGGTTCGTCTAATTTGCGGTAGTGTTTCAGATTACTGAGTTGCCGATGCGCTTCACGAATATAATTATCCTTACGCATTAATACAGTAGCAGATCCCTTGTCAGCAGGCTTTATAACGATGTCATTGTTTTTACGCAAACCTGTTAAGGCTAAACGTTCTTGATATGACAAATTTTGATGATTTTTAGGAAATTCTAAATTTTCAACACGCTCCTTGATAGCTTTTATACTATCAAGGATCGCAGGGTCAACCAACTTCGAGTTAGGTGCCCAGCCAGTTTTTTCAACAAAAGGTAGAAAGTTGTTTTTCTTGGAATTTCGAAAAAAGTCTGCTAATTTCACACGGTGAGAAAATTCTTCAATTTCCCATAAGCCATTATCTAAAAGAGCATCTATGTCGACTTTGGGCCGTGGTGTTGGTACATATGTTAGACCAAGATTTAGCAACGATCTTTCTGCTTCAGACAATGTAGAACCAGTTAGGTTAATGATATTACCACCTAGGCCAATTTCTGGGTGGTTAGTACCCTGACCCGTAGTTAGTTTAAATTAAGGTGTGATAACCAACTATTATACATCCTATTTGCAGTACACTCAGTCCAGTGGATGTTGTCCTCAACCACCTGAAATTCAGACACGGGGAGGCTGGGCAGGATAGGGACCTTGGACCTTAAGGCCTCTACACGGCTGTTAACGAATTGTATGTTTCGTTTCTGGGTTGTAGTCAGGTGCTTCGAATAATTTAGTTTGGCAAAGTGAACTTTAGCCTTTGGAAATTTTGAATGCATGGTACTAAACAGATTCTCAATTCTCTGGGAGGTGTCATGCTGAAGTTCGTCCTTATCATTAATTCCGATGTTAAGGATGATACGCTGAGGTTGGAAGACCTCATTGTGTTTTCTAACCATATTCCTAATGTGGTTTATCTTAGCACCTGGATAGATTGCTACCTGCATATCTGGATGAGGTGTCTGATTGATACGAGCTAAATTTGAAGACCCAATCAGCAGAATCTTCTTGTTCAGAGTAGGAAGGCGCCATTCATTCTTATTATCCACCACGAACCGAAACTTGTAGAAAGACCTATGCTCTTTGGGTGTATCCCTAGGCGTAGGTTTGGGCTTAGGTGTGGGCGTAAATTTAGGTTGTGGTGGCTTGGACCTCGGCGTCGACGATCTGGTCTTTTGACCAGGTCGCTCAGTAGCTGCTCTCTGTGGAAGGGGAGGAAACTCGACTGGGGACAGTGGCGAGACCGGAAGAGGGATCTGACTAGGATCCACATGAGCGGACACTGACGGTGACCATGCTGGCAGTGGAATCAGGAGCGGATCCACCACAGGAGACTGCAGGAGGAACACTGGTGAGCTCTGGTTATTCACCCGCTTAACTACTGGGGGACTCTCAGTGGGTGACCTATTCCGTTTCCGATTTGATTGTGGGATGACTGGTACGGTCAAGGCTGACCCTGCAGTCGGTGTGCCTGGTAGGGCCACAGAGGGCCCTGCAGTTGATGTTCCTGGTAAGGTCACAGGTGACCCTACATGGGGTGTTGTACTATGGCAGGTTCTAAAATGTGGATCAAAAGGTCTGATGAAATCATAAAACTGATCAATTGATGAAGAATGAAACTTCCTGCCATAGTTATTTCGGGCCCAATTTATTGCTGTGGTCTTCGCTCTACCTAATTCTAAATTTGGTTTGGACTGAGCTTCGATGAGGAGGGACATAAGACGACCAAGCTGGAAATTATAGTGACTAATGTTAACCTGGAGTAAAGATATGGCCCATTTCAAATTTGCTGCTAAGATGTCCTTACGGACCTCGGCGTTTGGCATCGCTGGTTTACAGAAGAAATTCTGTCTCTCTAACTCTGACACTTTCCAGCTCAATCCAGGAGGCAAACTGCCCCTACGTACATGAGCATTCAAGATGCCAAGGTGGTGAAAACATTGTATAATCATGTAGTAACACTTGGTTAGTGCAGCCTGGGCAGATGGCGGGCGACTGTCGTTAGACCTCCTGTCATCCCGTCTTCTACTCTTGCTAACTCCAGCCATAATGTTACTAGTTAGATAATTCAATGTTTCTGCCACTAAAATCTACAAGAATACCAAAAAATTGAGGGGACCTAATGGAATCGTGAACCAAGGGAAGTCTATCGAATTACAAGCCTAACAAAATCTACAAGCGCATCAAAAATCTATCGCTGAAAAAAGAAGGTTATGATTAAGCATGTTAATATTTAAATAATTCATATAAACTATCAAAGGATAATTGTGTATATTACCAATAACCCTATGCACCGTCGTGAAGTGGGCGACCGGTTTCGACAAGGTTTGTCAGCTTCAGGCCACAGAACAAATCTGCCTGTCCACCAAAAGTCTGTCTATTTATTAGAATTGATGGCCTTATGGATGTGGCTTAGATTAGTGTTCAATTGTACTTTGAAAATTTTAAATTTTATTCACATTAAAGAGTTGGACTGCCACAGATGTTTAAAAACTATTGTCTAAATCCATTGACGTTGATTGAGTTCTCTAAGGTTTCTGAGTGGGCTTCCAGTAATACTCTCATGAATGAGTGGCGGTTGATCAAAGAGATCAAGCCATGCATATTAACCCAGTGAGCTCGATTCTGTTTGTTCAGAACGAGGTTCTATTATCGTCTGTTGATTGATCAAAGGGATCCCACAACGGTCATTAATCATTTGAACAGTGAACTCTATTTCAAAAGGTGTTGTTGGACTTTGTCTTCAAGTCTTTTGAAGTCGAATTTAGGAAAGAACATTTTTTAATTTCCAACAATAAAATAATTGTCTATAGAATTTAGACTAGTAGGATTCACGTGTATTTGATAGATTTAATGAGCAATATGAATTTCGAGTTCCTTCCATCCATCCATCCATCCACCCACCCACCAACCCATCCACCCACCCATCCATCGACCCATCCATCGACCCACCCATCCATCCATCCATCCATCCATCAATCCATCCATCCATTCAGTTAATGAAGGAAGGAGTGACAGAAGGAAGACAAATGAAGAAAGGATGGATGAAGTAAGGAAGGAAGAAAGGAAGAATGGAGGGAGGGAGGGATGGCGGGAGGGAATGAGGGTGGGACGGGGTCGAGGATCGATGAAGGAGGGAGGGAGGGAGGAAGGAAGGCAGGAAGAAAGGAAGAATGGAGGGAGGGAGGGATGGCGGGAGGGAATGAGGGTGGGACGGGGGGGAGGATCGATGAAGGAGGGAGGGAGGGAGGGAGGGAGGAAGGAAGGCAGGCAGGCAGGAAGGAAGGGATGGTGGAAGGGAGTGAGGGTGGGACAGAGGGTGCGAGGATCGAGGGAGGAGGGAGGAGGGAGGGAGGGAGGGAGGGAGGGAGGGAGGGAGGGAGGGAGGAAGGAATGAAGAAGAATGGAGGGAGGGACGGAGGGAGGGAGGGAGGGGGAAGGGAGGAAGGAAGGACAGAATGAAGGAAGGACAGACGGATGGACGGACGGGCGGGAATGAGGGAGGGAGGAAGGATGGATGGATTGAGGAGGGAAGGAAGGAAGGAGGAAGGAAGAATGGAGGGAGGCAGGGAGGGATGGAGGGAGGGGGGAGGGAGGGAGGAAGGAGGGAGAAGGAAGGAAGGAATGGAGGAAGGAATTGAGGGAGGGGGAGGGAGGGAAAGAGCGAGGAAGGAAGGAAGGAAGGAAGGAAGGAAGGGAGGGAGGAAGGAAGGAAGGAAGGAAGGATGGAAGGAAGGACGGACGGACGGACGGACGGACGGACGGACGGACGGACGGACGGACGGGAGGGAGGGAGGGATGAAAGAAGGAATGAAGGAATGAAGGACGGGTGGGAATGGGGTGGGAATGAGGGAGGGAGTGAGGGAGGGAAGGAAGGAAGGTGGGAAGGAAGGAAGGAAGGAAGGAAGGAGGGAGGGAGGGAGGGAGGGAGGGAGGAGGGAGGAGGGGAGAGAGGGAGGAGGGAAGGAAGGAAGGAAGGAAGGGAGGGAGGGAGGGAGGGAGAAAGGGAGTGAAGGAAGGAAGGGACGGAGGAGGGAGGGAAGGAGTCAGGGAATGGCGGGAATGAAGGAGGGATGGAGAGAGGGAGGGAGGACGGAAGGAGGGAGGGAAGGAAGGAAGGAAATGATGAACGGATCAAAACTATTGTTAAGAAGACAGACTAAATTGATGGAATGATGGTATGCCAGACAGATTTGCCACGACGGTATGGTGCAATAACTAGTGTGTTAGTAAGACAATAAAACAATAGAACTGGCACTCGCTTGTAGGTGGTTATATAATTAAACGCACTGGCTCAGGATCTCCCAAGGTTGGGAGATATTTTTTATTTATTTTATTGTCTGAGATTTGTTATGTTTGTTTGATAGAGGCGGTATGGCCTATAAAATATGAATAATATATATCATTCATTCTGAAGGTTTTTGAAGAGTTAATTTCGAATTAACCAAGATGTCACGTAGATTGGAGTTTTTCTTAAAGGCTATCACTGGACGCAAATTGAGAGGTTTTTTCATTTTATCCTGCAATTTATGATATTCATCTTTCAAAATTTCAGAAATTTCAACATTTTTTCGATTGTATGTTAAAGTGAATGGAATTATTTCACGTTGATCAGCAAGACCAGGGTCCACGTTTATGCCACTCGGCCATTTTGTTTTCAGTTGCTTAATCCAAAATGATTCTCGAAGTTTTCTTTGTTTATCAGTTTCTTCGGCCGTAGCAGAAAGAGGCAGTTGCTCAATAGGCATAATTTCAAAGTGTCTATCGACAGAATGACCAGGAAGATTGAAATGTTGAGCTACGTTGGTGTCCTCGTCGTGTCTAATATCGCAAAGGTGTCTAGTTGCTCGCCATCTTAAAGGGCATTTTGTTTCACCGACATACTGCTTTTGGCATACTTTGCAAGATATTAAATAGATAACATTTTTAGAATCGCAATCTAAATTAGACTGAAGTTGGAATTTGCTTTTGTTCTGATAACTGACAAATGTTTTCTGATTGGGTAGATAGAGGTCTAATTTACACCTCTTCTTTCCACATTTCTGAGATTGTCCTACGCCTATAATCGGACGATTGTGACGAATTTTGGTAGGCTTTTGATCGGCAGCCTTATCAGTAATAGTTTCCAAATCATGTAAAGTTTCGGACTTTATTTTGCGCAAAAATCGTGTTGAATATCCCCTCGGTTTGTGGGCTTTAAATAAGGTGGAACACGCAGATTCAAAATTCTTTCTATCACTAGAATTTCTGTGAAATCGGATAATCTGTGATTTGACAATACCCTTAAAAGTATGAGGTGGATGGAAAGATTTCTTATGCAGTAGTTGATGGGAATCGGTGGGCTTAAAGAATACTTTGTAATCAAGACGCCCACTCGTGTTATAATTTACACCTTTGTAGAGAGTAACGTCCATAAAGTCTACAGACGACTGGTCGATGTTGGCTTTAAGTTTGATGTTAGGGTCGTGATTGTTCAAAATAGTGAAAAATTCATCAAACTCTTCCTTCGAATGATTCCAGATCATAAAAATATCATCGAGGTACCGGCGGTAAAATGAGGGCTGCTTAGGACATTTGTTAAGCGCATCTTCTTCCCACTCAGCTACATAGATGTTGGCAAAACTAGGACGAAAACGTTTACCCATAGCGCATCCACAGATTTGTTGGTAGATTTCGCCAGCGAATTCGAAATCATTGCCCTTTAAACTCAGCTCCAGGAGAGCTAATATTTCGCTAGTGGGCCTATTGTTATCAGGATATTTATCAAATGCTCTGCGAACAGAAGACAAACCCCTTTCGATGTCAATGTTTGTGTACATCGATGTCGAGGGTTATCAAGAGTGAGTTTGGAGGAACAGAAATTTTGGAGACCTCGGATAGGAAATCCTCAGTGTTGTTCAAAAAGCTGAAATGTCTATTCGCAATTGGTTGTAGGTGGTAATCAATAATTTCACTAATTCGATAAGATTCAGAGCCGCAATCAGAGATAATAGGTCGACGCGGTGGTATCATAGGGTCGGACCATGACTCAATAGGTTTATGAATTTTTGGCAAAAGGTAAAACGTACGTGGATTTGAATCTCGTTTAGCAGTAAGGTATTTAAACTGATTTTTCGTTATGGCCTTTTTGTCAGCCATTTCTTGAAGGATTCCATTAAATTTATCACAATTATTTTGCCAGAGTGGTTCGTCTAATTTGCAGTAGTGTTTCAGATTACTGAGTTGCCGATGCGCTTCACGAACATAATTATCCTTACGCATTACTACAGTAGCAGATCCCTTGTCAGCAGGCTTTATAACGATGTCATTAATTTTACGCAAACCTGTTAAGGCTAAACGTTCTTGATATGACAAATTTTGATGATTTTTAGGAAATTCTAAATTTTCAACACGCTTCTTGATAGCTTTTATACTATCAGGGATCGCAGGGTCAACCAACTTCGAGTTAGGTGCCCAGCCAGTTTTTTCAACAAAAGGTAGAAAGTTGTTTTTCTTGGAATTTCGAAAAAGTCTGCTAATTTTACACGGTGAGAAAATTCTTCAATTTCCCATAAGCCATTATCTAAAAGGGCATCTATGTCGACTTTGGCCCGTGGTGTTGGTACATATGTTAGACCGAGATTTAGCAAAGATCTTTCTGCTTCAGACAATGTAGAGCCAGTTAGGTTACCGATATTACCACCTAGGCCAATTTCTGGGTGGTTGGTACCCTGACCCGTAGTTAGTTTAAATTAAGGTGCGATAACCAACTATTATACATCCTATTTGCAGTGCACTCAGTCCAGTGGATGTTGTCCTCAACCACCTGAAATTCAGACACGGGGAGGCTGGGCAGGATAGGGCCCTTGGCCCTTAAGGCCTCTACACGGCTGTTAACGAATTGTATGTTTCGTTTCTGGGTTGTAGTCAGGTGCTTCGAATAATTTAGTTTGGCAAAGTGAACTTTAGCCTTTGGAAATTTTGAACGCATGGTACTAAACAGATTCTCAATTCTTTGGGAGGTGTCATGCTGAGTCCTTATCATTAATTCCGATGTTAATGATGATACGCTGAGGTTGGAAGACCTCATTGTGTTTTCTAACCATATTCCTAATGTGGTTTATCTTATCACCTGGATAGATTGCTATCTGCATATCTGGATGAGGTGTCTGATTGATACGAGCTAAATTTGAAGACCCAATCAGCAGAATCTTCTTGTTCAGAGTAGGAAGGCGCCATTCATTCTTGTTATCCACCACGAACCGAAACTTGTAGAAAGACCTATGCTCTTTGGGTGTATCCCTAGGCGTAGGTTTGGGCTTAGTTGTGGGCGTAAACTTAGGTTGTGGTGGCTTGGACCTCGGCGTCAACGATCTGGTTTTTTGACCAGGTCGGTCAGTGGCTGCTCTCTGTGGAAGGGGAGGAAACTCGACTGGGGACAGTGGCGAGACCGGAAGAGGGATCTGACTAGGATCCACATGAGCAGACACTGACGGTGACCATTCTGGCAGTGGAATCAGGAGCGGATCCACCACAGGAGACTGCAGAGGGAACATTGGTGAGCACTGGTTATTCACCCGCTTAACTACTGGGGGACTCTCAATAGGTGACCTATTCCGTTTCCGATTTGATTGTGGGATGACTGGTAAGGTCAAGGCTGACCTTGCAGTCGGTGTGCCTGGTAGAGCCACAGAGGGCCCTGCAGTTGATGTTCCTGGTAAGGTCACAGGTGACCCTACAGGGGGTGTTATACTATGGCAGGTTCTAAAATGCGGATCAAAAGGTCTGATGAAATCATAAAACTGATCAATTGATGAAGAATGAAACTTCCTGCCATAGTTATTTCGGGCCCAATTTATTGCTGTGGTCTTCGCTCTACCTAATTCTAAATTTGGTTTGGACTGAGCTTCGATGAGGAGCGACATAAGACGACCAAGCTGGAAATTATAGTGACTAAAGTTAACCTGGAGTAAAGATATGGCCCATTTCAAATTTGCTGCCAAGATGTCCTTACGGACCTCGGCGTTTGGCATCGCTGGTTTACAGAAGAAATTCTGTCTCTCTAACTCTGACACTTTCCAGCTCAATCCAGGAGGCAAACTTCCCCTACGTGCATGAGCATTCAAGATGCCAAGGTGGTGAAAGCATTGTATAATCATGTGGTAACACTTGGTTAGTGCAGCCTGGGCAGATGGCGGGCGACTGTCGTTAGACCTCCTGTCA